>JAYECN010831370.1:0-42307 GCA_035222435.1 Microcambeva ribeirae
TCTTCAGTGGTGCTTGTCCCGGCAGCAGCCCCCAGGGACTCCCAGCTCTTCCCCACTTCTCTCTCTTCCTCAAGTCTCCCTCCTCTGTTCCTCAGGTCTTACCTGCCGCCTTCGGGCAGCACCACTTTCGACTCTGTGGTCCAAAAAACACGCAGCGTGTGGACACGCAGGGAAGGTCATGCCCACCTCTTTCCAGAGCTTGGCAAGGATTGTAGGGTGACAAGAACAGCACCCATTTCACCCTGTCCTCCCTGCTACACCAACAGCTAGTGGTACCAGGCACCAGTTCCACACCCTCACCAGCACAGCTGCTGCGGAGCTACCTCTGTGTGCTTTTTGGCACCCTGATCAGTGGGAGTCCATGGCGCTGGCCTTCTTGGTTGTTATAACTGTGAAGAGCAGGCTCGTCCTTCTTTGGGAAGCGAGGATGAAGCCACGAGGTCGTAGGACTGCCCTTTCCTAGGCCACAATGTGCAAATGGTTTTGTCCTGTGCTGTCACTAACTGTCAAGGAGCTTCCCTTCTGTGATCCGGGCTCAGTGTAAAGCACGCTGCAGAGCGCCCCAGGTCCCCGAGCGTGCAGGAGTGGCTCGTACGTTTGTAGTTTCGGGTTTGGCATTTAAGCTGACATTATCTTTGACAGTGAAATACCTCCTTCATGAACATTTTCATGGGGAAAAGGAGAAAATGGTTAAAATTTCAAACCTTAACAGTTTTAGATATAGAAGGTAATATCCATCTCGGCCTTTCAAAACATGGCCTACAAAAATACATGAGGAAAGAATAGTTTTTGAGGGAAAAAAAAATGCTACAGAAACGTTAATAAAGCAAACTCTCTTCTATCCCTAAGAGTAAATTACTATTTTACCTTGGATTGTTTGATTCCAAATTTGCTTAATATTTGTTTACTTAATCCACATGTTTGTACGGTCAGTGGTAGCTGTTCTAGAATGAGCCTCCCCACGCTTCACCCGCAAGCCCCACACTTCAAACAAAAAAACTCCCCAAATTACAGCAAAGTATTAAACACTGACAACTGTTTAATTAGAAGTTTATCTTGGAATCTGCTTTCCAGAAAGAAAGCTTATAGATGCGCACATATAAAAAGCTCTATTTTATTACATGCAGTTCTCTACAAAGAACTTTTTCCTCGTATTCCACTTTTTTTTAATATTTACTGTGCTTTGGAGACTTCACAACATGTTTTCATACCAAATATTCTTATTCTTCCATGGTTTATACTGAGAATGAGGGAATCTACAGAACCACTTCATTATTCCCCCTCCATTAACAGCTTCAGCAGATACAAATGCTGAGATTTTCATTTTCACTTTTCCTGCTTTTTAGTACTGTACTTGCAATAACATTTCACTTGTGATCTCAATACTGAAGAATAAAGTCTCATTTGCTTTGGCTTGGTTTGTAATATATTCAAAAATATTTATGCAGCATCACTTTTTTTGATTCAAGAGATGAATTTTTGATTATAAATTTTTTCATAAAAATCCAAGTCTTTGACATTTAAGGATGGTTTTACAGTCCTTGATGATTTTACAAAGTGCTCATGTTTAACAGTAGTTGCTTCAAGTCCATTCTCTTGTAATGCCAACAAAGCAGCCTTTAAAGGAAAAAAAATGGGAAAAAGAAACAACTTGAGTGCTTGTAATGCTTTCTGCTAACTTAAAGTGTTACAAGTATTTTAAAATATTTTACTGTTTAAGATAAAATACCTGAAAATACCTGAAAACAACATTGTACGATTTATGCTTATATATGGTTATACACATATCTAATAAGACTAGTATGCCTTTTTTATATACTTCTTGACTGGATTAGACAGATTATCCTTGAAGCACATTTGTGGATTTTCTTTCTAGTCTCTTTCTTAAATCTTTTCATTACAACTTGTGAAAAAAAAACATGTACTGCAGATGACTTGATAGCATCTATGAGATAAGCTATAAATGAAACCTTTCAAAAGCTATTTCGTAGATTGCCATGAATATTCCTTACCTCCTTGCACAGATTTTCAATATCAGCTCCAGAGAAGAGGTCTGTTTGGAGTGCTAAGTCTTGTAATGACACATCAGTATCTAGTGGAATTTTTTTTGTGCAGATTTCCAGAATACAAAGTCTTCCCTATGAGTTGGTGCATGTTTTACAAGACAGTAAGAAATAAAGTAATAATTACTCTTACTCCAAAACACTATAAAACTTCAAATTAGAACAAAGGAAAAGTGAATGAGACTATCAAAACTGGAACTCTTTTGGTGGGTGAGTAAATAAAATGGTATTGATGGAAATAATACTTATTCTAATGGTGATCCAATTTGTTAGAAGTCCACTCACAGTAACTCAGTATTTTATGAAACTACAGTATTTTAAACTGAAATTTGCTATATATTTGGTCTGCTTTGGAAAGCTCAGTACAAGCACACCACTCCTGAGAATATGGCTTGTGAAAAATTTGAAGTAAGGACAGCCAACTTGCTCTGTTTCTTCCAAAACTGTAGCTCAACTTTGTAAGAACAGTTATTTAAACAGATTTTAACTATTTTTAAACGTAATAGTACAACTAAATATATCTGGTAAAGTGTTGCATGTTGTATCTCTTAATTTAAAGATATACATGGAATTATCATACATCACCTTCAGGTCTGGAGGTGGAATATAGATGACCTTGTCTAGCCTCCCAGGACGCAACAAAGCATCATCCAACATGTCTGGTCTATTTGTTGCAGCAACTACCATGAAATCCTTGTTCAAAGTTTCTTGAAACTCTAGCTGAGTAAAGCAATTTTATATACGCACTAGTGAAATACATCCAGAACAAATATTTATCCTAAGATATTATTTAACCATGGAAAGAAAGAAAAAAAATGCATCTACATATGTAGTCACTTTCCTTTCATTATTAACATTTTACTTTGGTTTGGGAAATAAGAGGCCTTGAATCAGGCAGGAAAGAAAGAAATACAGTTAATATCCATCTAGGTAGTAATAATAAATGCACACTATTAAGATGATTTTTGTGACAGATGAGCAACTATTAGCGGTGCTATCTAGTCCATTTTGTTCAAACATCCCCACTCCTTTGCCCCACTCAAAGAAGTTTAACTGAGGAACTCCATACATAAAAATGGTTAACAGCATAGACATAACATTATAAAAACTAGAAATAAAAAGATTTAAGATGCTGTTCTAATGTGTCAAGCTTGATGATTTTAAGTTTAAAAAGTGTGAATGCCAACAACTAATATTTTTGCGACACCCCAGCTGTTCTTGTTCTTTATATATATGAGGGAACATAAATACCTTTCTCTCCTCATCACTTTGTTCCTGACATTCACCCTCAAACTGTAGTTTGTTTCCTCTTCTTTCTGTGACTTTCATTCCAATTCCATCCAACTCATTGAGAAGAACAGAAAGAACTCGCTCTGAGACACCATGGCCACTTTTACAGTGTGACCGAGATCCCAAGATAGAATCAATCTCATCTAGGAATATTATTGCTGGAGTATTTGCTCTTGCTTGGCGAAAAACCTGTTTTGGATTCATAAGGTAAAATGGTAATGCATAGTCTATTCTGTAAAGTGAAAGCAGCTTATACACTGTATTTTAACTTAAGTAGTTAACTTTAAAGATGCATTCACAGTATTTACAAGGAATGCTGAGAGCCAATGAGACTTAACATTTAATATAGGCAAACAATGCTTAACTAAGTTAAGTCAACTGAAAACCAAAGAGAAGAAGGAATTCAAGTTTAAAACTGGTATCTCTTCAAATCTTGATTCTAATTTTATGTAAATGTGAATCCATAACTTATCTCGGTTTAATAGTCAGTTAAGTTTTACCTATAATTTTTGATCATGAACTGCAAACCTGACTACTAGTTTATAAATATCAGTCGGGAACAAACTATAAATTTCATACAATTTAAAAACTGTACCTGGGACAAAATCTTCTCTGAATCCCCAACGTAAGGTGAGAAGAGGTCAGCACCACTTACAGAGAGAAAGGAACAGTGACAGCTCGTGGCCACAGCCTTTACTAGTGTGGTTTTGGCACAACCTGATGGCCCATAGAGAAGAATACCCTTTGGATGTGCTAGGCCCATCCTAGCAAAAGCCTGAGGAAACTTCATAGGCCACTCAATACTCTGTCAATACATAAAACAGTATAAAATACTCTCAGTAATGGAACTAGAGTTAAGATGCAATCAATAATACAGCTAAGCACAGTATTTTCCCTCCTTGATGCAAACATTAATTTGAAACCAACACATACATACTATTTTAAGTCTCTTTGGGTGTGTGTGGGTGTAATATATATATATATATATTTATATATGTATGCATATACACACACACACACATACATACATATACCCAGAAGTAATATCAGACAATACTGTCAGAGTTACCTCTCATTTCCTCTCACTCTGAAACAGAACAAGAGTCAAGACGCTTATTACAGTGCTTGTCATTTACTTCATGTATTACAAAATAATTAATAAAAACTGTGAACATACTCTTTATGAAAGAATGCATGTATCTCGTAGATCATACAGAATACTCTAGAGATGGTTACTGGAAACTATTTTTTTATTTACATGCATTTTATACATTACCTGTTTTAACTTCAGTTTCACTTCTTCAAGACCACCAATTTGCTCCCAGGTAACAGGTTTACACTCTGTTAGTCCAACAGCACCTCGAAAACACGATGGTTGAATCCTTTTAAAAGCTTCTTGGAAATCTGCCATGCTAATTTCAGCTGAATCCTGAAGAAACCCACATGAAATAAATAAGTAATATTTTATATAATCAATGATTATATGCTTCATTATCATGCTTCATTAGTATGCAAAATAGTCCACAAAGGTCAAATGAAAATAATAATCAAGTTGCTGCCTTAATAAATGTATATACTAAATACAAATTAGAGTATGTTCTTCCTAATATATTTTTTTTTATATATACAGAAAAAAACCCACAATTTAGTGTTTTAGGAAAATGCAATACAGCTTTCTCTAAGTTATGATTATACAGTGATTGAGCAAATCAAAAAGTATCTAATAACCCTAAACCAGCCACTGATTTATGGATTCTCTTGATCACAAATGTTTTCACTGACTAATGTGCATTTTCATAGTGTAATGTGCAATGTAAGGCACCTCATTTCAAGTGGCATTAAGATGTAGGTATCAAAACCTATAGATGACAAAACTGTTCTATATTTACAAAGGAGCTTCCTGTTTACAAGGCAAATAGGCCATCTGTATATTTATAAAATTGCTTATTTTCAGTATTTTAATTTCTGAGTTCAAGTTGCTGAACATTTCAAGTAAAGCAGACTATTAATGGGGAAAAGATTGTTCATATTAATAATGACCTCCTTGATTAACTGGCAGCCATACCAGAGAGCTTTGGAACACAGCCTGCATAGCAGCTTCCCTGCAGAGTGCTGTAAGGTCAGCTCCAACATACCCAGTTGTCATTTCTGCCAGTTTAACCAGCTCAACATCTGCAGAAATTGGCATATTAGCTGTAAGCAACTGCAGGATGGATCTTCTCTGTAAAAATGTTGGTGTCCCAATAATAACCTAAATCAAATAGAATAAAAATAAATTAATTAGGCATTTTGCTATACTCCTCTCATTTTATAAACCAAGCACGTTTTCTCTGTATTGCTTACTGAATATTTATACTTTCTTACATGCGATTGAGTAATTTTACAAGAAACTAGTCAGCAGTTCTTCAACACTCTCACAATAAAAAAATACTACACAAATGACAAGTATTGAAAGCCCCTTTCACTTACACTTATTTTCCAAATACACAGTGTTTGTGTAAATGGTTGTAAAACACCATCAACCATCAGTCAATAAAGTCATGTTTTACGGTAATTTAGGACTTAGCACTAAAATAATACTTTCCTTTCATTGTAAGGGCTGAATTAGATGATTATGTGCATTCAACAAATAAAATAACCATCAGAAAGAATAGCACCTTGAAGCATGATCCTGTGGATCTGTGCTTGTCCCGCTGTAATTCTTAGTCAAGTAAGTTCAAAGATATGAATGCACAAAGTACTTCACTAACACTGGAACACAGAAGCAGATCTCTCAATCCAGAAGAAAATCAGTTAGATAAATGCTCATACATTAGTAAAAACCTGGAAAAATACTACCACAAAATACATTTCAACAGCTAATAAACCCTAAAAAATAATGCAAGTTCTAATTGTGAATGTGTTACAGTAAGCAGCCTTACTACAGCAAGTAGTCTCACTATCCCCCCAAAATATAATTATTTTGATTGCACTCACCCCCCAAAAGAGGGTATGGAAAAAAACGTCTGCTCACCTCTCTGTCAAACCTGCCAGGTCTTCTCAGTGCAGGATCTAAGGCATCAGGCCTGTTTGTTGCTGCCATAATGACCATCCTATCTTTGTGGCCTACGCCATCCAGTAATGTTAGCAACTGAGCAACAAGACGATCCTCAGGAGCGCTGTTTGATCTCCCTCTCTTTGGACACAAAGAGTCGATTTCATCAATAAAGAGAACGGTTGGTCCTTCACGGGACATTTCTCTGCCCTTCTCAAAAACTCTTCGCAAATTCTCTTCACTTTCTCCTGGTCTTGAGCCATACAGGGCTGGGCCACTGATGCAGAGCAGATAGGCGCCCACTTCTTTAGCTACTGCCTTTACGATGAGGGTTTTCCCTACACCTGGAGGACCTACTAACAGCACTCCATTAGGGACAGAAAGTCCCAGCCTCCTGAAAGTTTTTGGAAAGCGGAAAGGCAAATCAACCATTTCCTTCAGAGACATTCCCACATCATCTAGTCCTGCAACCGAGATTTTTGTGGTGTCTTCTGTTAAGTGCCTATACCACTCTAAAGTGATGACCTCTTTAATTTTTACGCTTGTTTGGAGGGTTACTAGACCAGCTTCATCTGTCAAAGGGTCTGTAGAGAGTATTTCAATATAAACCACTGGATTTTCCACAGCTGGTGCAGCTGTAACAGTGTAATTAACAGAAACATAGACATTTCTTAGCAGCTCTTTCACTATCTCCTGCAGCATGCCCCTGGGAGTTGACTTTTTCAGCGCGGCACTTTTCAGCACTACTCTCACAGCTGCTTTTTTTAAGTGGTGATAGCCCAAAAGCTTCAGGTGGCCCACATCCACCGTGAGATGCTTCAGCCCCGCTGCGGTTAACCCTGCCGTCCTGCACATGAGGTCGACCTGCACGTAGCCGTCCGCCAAATCGTGCCGCGGCCACGCGGTGCACACGCAGCAGCCGCCGGGCAGCGTGACCCGCAGCGGGGCCCCGAGCCTGGCGCCCAGCAGGGACAGCGCGCCGGGCCCCAGCCTGCACCGCTGGCTGCTCTCGTCGCCCGGATCCAGCGGAAGGAGCTTTAGCGGCGCCAGCTCCATAACAAGCCGCGTTGAGAGGGCCCCGTCCGCCTCCACACTCACCCCGCCTCAACTCCGCGCGCCCAACACCCGCACAGAACCAGCCTGGCCCGCTCTGCTCCGGTCCAGGAGAGCGGCCCGGCGCCTCAGCCACTCGCGGCGCCTCGGCGCATGCGCCGTAGCGCCAGGGCGGGGCCATGCGGGGCGGGGCGGGGCGCGCGCACTTCAGAGCGGCCGCTGGAGCCGCTCGGCTCTGAGGTGAGTGTGCTGTGGGGACAGGCTGACGGCCGCCTCCTCCCGCCGCCTCCTCCCCGCCGCCTCCGGTGGGTCTGCTGTGGGGACAGGCTGACGGCCGCCTCCTCCCCGCCGCCTCCGGTGGGTCTGCTGTGGGGACAGGCTGACGGCCGCCTCCTCCCCGCCGCCTCCTCCTGCAGGCACTAAACGGAGTGGCGGTTGCCTCCGCCTTGATCTCCGCAGATCTGCGCTTTATGAGGTTCTCTGGCCGCCTTCGAGTGTGTTTTCTCAGCTTTTGGTAGTGCTTACTGAACGCGTTCGCCCAAGTTGGGCTTCCACCCTGGCATATCTCTTGGTGTAGACCGCGGACACAGACCTAAGGCTCGGGCTGCTGCAGCTACTCTTTGAGGGAAAGAGGTGGGGAGCCTCATGGTTGACTTGAGAAACTACTTATGCAAGTCATGAGGACAGAAATTTATTCAGCAGTGGGTAAATCTATAGTAATGTGCTGCTCTGATGCATCTTTTATCAGTGTTTACTTTTATAAGTGTTTCAGTTAATTGTATAACTCTCTGGCCTACAGCCTTAAACTGTAAAGTGCAATAAATTATGTACTGGTTTTATAAATGGATTTCAGGTGATCTCTCAGCATAGTAGAACAGATAAAATCAAGCTACTTGAAATTTTAATATGCATATAACTTTATATTTTAAAGAGCTTTATTGTAATTATAGTTACACACATACTTAATACATGCAATCTTCATTTGAGACCACATGCCTAACAAATTGAGATCTCAAATAGAAGACACTAGCCAGAACCAGTTAAGGCTACTATCAATTTGTGAAGTTGGAGCTGTACATTTACCTTTTTTCTTTCTGTTTTTACATACCTGCAATGGAAATATGATATTGTCTATTAATAAAATAAGATATTATGGCCTACTCTTTCATAAAAGAGGATGTTTCTAAAATTCTCACACCTGAAGTGAATCTAAGGCAATCTAAGAAGACAATATAAGTTCTGTTAATCTTCCATCATACTGATAATTGCTTGCAGGTGAATGTTTCCTCGTAAAGATGGAGAGCCAATAACTTTTTTTTTTCCCAGCTGTTAACAGGAGCAAGCTAGTCTACTTTGGGATAGATTTGTACATGTACAACTGGATAAGTAGTTGAGCAACATTGTCTGATCTTTCTACTGTCTGTAAATCACAGTCCCATGATCAGATTAAAGTGTCAGAGGGGATTCCACCCTTATAGGCCTAAATGTTTAATACCTGCCCTACATTTATTTAAAAAAAAAAAAAAAGCATGAGTATTGCAAAGAAGATGAGCTAATGTTTTTTTGATAAATTAGTCATTGGCTTCACTAATTAGTAATCTCATAAATTGCACAACAATGTGAATCCTTGCAGCATTGCAAAAAATGGGTTGAAATAGGCAGCTGGAAAATGAGGTAAGTCTGATAAGTCTGTGACCTCATTTGGTTACAGTCCCACCTTGTTTATGTTGATTGTGAAATTATATAAGGTGGAGCCCAAAAATCTGTAGTAGAACTTCCTGGAAGTGTTCAGGATTCTCTGTTTAGAGAAAATTGTAAGATCCAAGACCTCATTTATACACTTTTTGTGGAAAACAGATTGGTGAATGGCATTTCTCTGCTTTGGAATTAATACCTTCTAATAGTCTTGCCCCTGAAACATTTCTGGACCCCCAAATTACTACTGATGAACCAGAAAAAGAAAGTGTCATTCATCAAGAATCTAGTTTAAACTATTTTTTCAAAAAAGAAAAATGTTCTAAACAATTTTCTTATCATTCAGTAGATGGCAGCTGATCTTCAAGAATGGCTGTATTTCTCCCTGCAGAGCTGTTAATTTCAGGGGACTAATCATCAGTTCCTGGAGAAATCACATATAATACAGCATTATCTTCACCCCTTTTCAACAGATGGTTTCTAAAATCAAACTGAATAAGCAGCACAGTGAGTGTTCAGATAATTTTTGCCTTTATTATCATTCCTGCTTTTTTCTGTGTTGGGTTTGTTGCTGTTTATTGCTGGAAAAGAATGTTCTTTGCTTTCATGTTTAGTGGGCTGGGTTTGCTCCTTTTTAAGGAGAACCTGCAATATTGTAAGAAAATTTCCAAAAGAAAAAATAGCATTGCTGTTTTTCATTTGGATATACTTGTTATTAGATAGAATAAAATACTGTTCATCATTATTAATTCGTTATAATTCACAAATTAAGTGTATCTTGTTAAGATAAGTCTCTCCATATAAAGTAAACAAGATATATAGTGGATTATGTATTGAATAAGTTTAACTATATTTAGTGTACATCAGAACTGATTTTTCTATTAAAGCTTTGTCAAATTAACAGTGGCTTTAATATGGATACATGGCACATAAATATTTTAGGACAGGGGTTTACTGTAGAGTTTATAACCAGCTAGAAATTTTACTTTTCCTGGATACTTCACACTTCAAACACCAGGCTTAATTATATCAGAACTTCTTCACAGGTACACTGTAAAGACATGGCTAGAGAAGGACAAGAGGTCTTGAATATCTGCATGTCTCCTGAGAGGCTCAGTGTGTTGTTTACTTCCTTTTCCAGTCGGTATCTTTATATTTCAGTCCTGTATCTTTGTAGAGAAAAGTTCCCATTGAAGTTAGTGGGAATTCTGAATGTGCAAGCAAGGCAGATCTTGCATCTCTCTGTGGAAAATCCATGGCTGCTGCCAAAAAGCTCAGAGGAAGCTGCTGCACTTCAGGTAGTGTTGAGTTTGCTTCTTTGCTGGTGCTTACTGGCATCACTGCAGATTGTTATGGGCCTCCACTTGAATCCTTCCTTTGCTAAGTCCTTTGACTAACCTTAAGATACCAGGGAAAGAATTTATTGTTAAGACGCTGCATTTTCTTTAGTGTGGCTTGAGGCCCACCCATACACAGCATTCTCTTGATATATCTTTGGAAGAAGAAGAAAATGGACATCTGCAGATAATTAGTTTAAACAGTCGCGTCAAAATTTGTCAGTCATCTTCAGCACATTGTATTTACTCTTAGAGATGTTTGGTTGTCTGTGTTTCAGCATATCATTCCGTTGCAATGGAATCTGTATGGAAAAAATGTAGGTTTTTTTCCTCATTTATGCCTATGTTCTGTTGCAAGAGTAAGCTGGTCATGCATACAGCACTGTATTATTACAGGTAGAGGGAAGTAGGCAAGGTGTTTAGACAAAAGGATTGATACAATTTAGTTTATTTCAGTAGAATCTGTGGAGTACCTGCACAGTGAAAATATACATATGTATATGTATACATACCTCAGTAGTGAAAATGTACATATGTTTTTAGTATTGAGTATATCCTGGGACATTGTGAGTCTCTGTAATGATGAGTGAGGACTTCATTTGGTCTAGAGTGGTGATTTGCAGAATGCAAAAGGAATTACAGTCACCAGAAGGTGAGTAGCTGAACAGAAGTAACATGTAATCCAGTGATTCACTACATCTTATTTTGGGTATGCAGTGTGTCAAGGTACTTTTGTTGTCTTTTGTGTAGGAAGAGAGAAGACTGGAGAATAGCAGAAGGATCGTACAAGACTGAGGGACTTGATGAAATTGAATATTGCAAGCATAAAGAAATGCACATGGGTAAGAGCCATCTTAGGATCACCTTTATAACATTAAGATAGACATATCCCTGAAAAGGTCAATTCAGTGCTTTGTATGGTCACAAAAGCAAATTAGATGTTTGCAGCTACTAAAAAGAACACCAGAGCAGAAAGCATCTCTGCGCTCCTGTGTAGTTTTGTTTCACATTTATTCCTTAAATTATGCAATGAGTCTGTCAAAATAATTTCAAGTACAAAATATATACCTGTCATGTGCCTAAATTTTTCCTCTTTGAAAATCCCAGGTAGTTATACTCTATATAACTCTCACACAGAATAATTTGACACAAATTTAGCCCAGTTGAATGCACAGAAGCTTTTAGTATCTACTAATTAGAATTTCCCCCCATGCTTCTTAGGAATTTACTCAGAGTTCTCTAGGAATTTCAGGTTTATACATTTTTTTTGAAGTGTTTTCTGCTATTTTTTTTCCCCACTGTTTTTGAGGAATTCCCCTTTTGTTTCCTAGGAACTTCCTTTGTACTTGTCAAGAATTTTCCTCAGACTTCATAGGAATTTCAAAAGTACTCGATAGGTGCTTTTGAGTTTTTCTCCATTGCTTCCTAGAAGTTTCCCTCAGTGCTTTCTGGGAATGTCAGCAGTTCTGCATGCTTGTAAGGGATTTCTTCATTTTATCCCAGAAATTTTCCTGGGAACTGGATTTGTTCCAGTGCTTTCAAAGAATTTTCTTGGTGCATCCAGGAACTTCCTCCAGACTTTCTGGGAATATCCTCTGACTTTCCAGGAAGTCTTCTGATTTTTTTAGGAATTTCTCCTATGTTTTCTAGAAACATTTCTCTGGTTTTGAGGAATCTACTGAGAGGTATTTAATAATTCTCCCCAAGCTTTTCAGGAATTCTGTCTGCTTTCTAGGAATTCATCTTCTACTTTGTAGGATTTTCCCTGATATTTTCTAGGAATTTACTTCCTATTTCTAGTTGTTTCTTTGTCTTCCAATGATTTCTTCTACCATTTTAATCTTTCTTTTGGACAGTTATTTTTCCAAATGTATTTGTATTTATTCAATTTGATTTTTATGGTGGATGTAGTTTCATGTAGGTGGCCTGTGGCATTTATGTTAGGCTATTAAACTGGCAAATATTTTTAAGTGTAAGAGAAGGAAAGATGCTTTTTCCCATTGGGTTGAAGAGTTAGCAGAAGTTGCTTTAAACATAATCAGAGTTTTTTTTGTATATTATTCAATTTTTTTTTTCTTGGGTTATGCCTGGTTTAGTTTTTACTTTCATCTGAGATTTCTTCCTTTTTCAGTAAAATAGCAGAAAAACTGTTTTCTGCTGCTTCCAAGTTACTTCTGCCAATAATTATTGCTAAAATCAGTATTTCTGTCTCTTTTTAGTCTGTTTTAACACACTAATTCTCCTTTGCAGACCCTCCAATTACTTGTTCAGAGCATTTGATGACTTGAGTAAAAAGAGTAAACCTGGCGTGTTCTTTTTGTTTGTATTGCTCTATTTTAAAGATTATTTGAAATAAACTCTGTAAGATTAAACTGAGAAGTTGTGGGTTTTTTCTTTCAATGGTTTCAAGGTCACTACAGAAGGAAATTAAAGAAGATAAGTGCAAAACACGAAGTACTTAAATATGAAACTTGCTTAGCAGACTTCTGTTTTCCCAACCAGAACTTAGTTTAAAAAAGATTTAACAACATACAGTGTTTCTTAGACTTCCCCTCTGCTATCACAGGTATGTATTGATTTTTCTTTTTATCTTCTTTCCTCTGTCCAGGTCAGATTTTATTTTCCTCTTTTGTGAGTCCTTCATATTTATCTGTCCTTCCTTCTGAATGAACATATTCACAAACAGTGTAATTGTGGGAGGTATGCAAGCACCTTCAATTTTTTGGGACAAGTGAGGTCTTGGCACTACCCAAGAAATGCTAATTATGCAGGAAAATCTGACTTCAACTTAATACCAGTAATTTGATACACCACATGCAGTGGTAAATCTTGAATTCTGTTAAACTATTGTATTCTGAACTGAGTACAATGTATTTGTTTTCTCTGCTATACAAATTGTCTTTAAGGCAGCAAATACACTACAGTGTTAATAGAAGTCATCTGTGTTCCTCAAGAAGAACAAATGGCAGTCAAAGTAGAAAGGGACCAAGACAGCAAAGAAAGGTCAAGAATCTTGGAAGAAGTTCCAGAAAGGCAGTAGGAAACACAGTTTGAATGAAAAACTGGGTGTTTGAACAAAACCTGTGATTTTTATGTCCTTATGGTGATAGATGTATTTATTTCTAGAATTGTGGATGTTTCTGTATGAACAGCAGCAATACATTAATGCTTTAGCTGAAGAGAAGTTTCTAAAGCTTTCTTTGGAGAGACAGTAATCCAACTGCTGGTAGAAGCAATTATCTTTGAGTCGTATAAGAAGTCTTTCAGTTTTTGGGAGGAGTTCTATGCCTTCAGCATCCTTTTTTCCTAAAACAAAGATCTTGGAACACAGACATGCCTAAATATCAACATTTTTTCCCTTGTCATCATCCCTTAAAAATCAATTATTCTAGGCTTATATAAATGTGTACTTTTGTTTCCACATTTTTGCTTTAAAGCTGCATTATTTTCACTTATTGGAGATCAATATAACTTCTGATGTTGTGGGATGTCACCTTTTCCCACCCTGGTGTTGATATCGAGCTTATCAGTGGGAGGCTGCTGTGACTGGTTGGGGAAGTTGGACTGATTTAAATGTCAGAGGAGATCTGTAGCTCTTTCAGGAAGTACTGCAATGCAAAATACTTTGGAGAGTGAAACAGGCTTTTAAAACGTACTGACTTCTAGAGGCTGGCATTGACGTGCATAACATCATTCAAGTGCTGTAATGAACAGCAGTGAAAGAGAGGGTCAGAGCAAGAGATTTTGGTGAATGACCTAATGGGCCTTAGACTTTTGATGGGCCTGACTGTGAAAGGGCTGTGTGTGTTTGTGTCTGGCTTTGTGTGGTGCTTTTTGTTTGCAATTTGATGATGAACGTTCACATGGCTTGAATAAGTGATATGTCCAGATTTTTGGCTGTAGTGCAAAGTTCAGTGAACTGAGTGTGAATGGAAGATTGTGGTTAGTGCCACTTAGACTGCTGCCTCTTTAAGTATTTGCTGCTTTTAGAGTGTGCACCTGAGGGATGTATGCTAATGCTTTCCTTGAGAGATGTTTGCTTTCTCATTGCTTCTTTAAAGTCAAATGCCAAATAACAATGATTTGGATCTGTCACTTGGTTTTAGTATTGAAATTGGTGTAATCTGGTTATTTCCTTAGTGTTTCAAATGGAAATTATTGCTGTTCCATCACAGAGCTTACTTGGTCTAATGGCTCAAAAATATCAGTATTGAAAGATCCTAAAATGATCAATCTGAGACCACTCAACTGTTGAGCTATATGAAATGGTACATTTAAATGATGTTTTCAAACTATGATTTCTAGTTTAAAATATCAAAAACAAACTCAAAACTCAACATATTCTCTTTTTTTCATTTGTTCCAAAATGAGATCATTTGAAAAGTACAGCTTTAGATTCTGGTGTTCAGATCTCTGAAAAAATACTCTGAAAAACAGTCTTACGAAGTCAGAACATAATTGTTTTGCCTAACAGAATTCCTCCTATTGTAAATACTGAGATGGATGCCTTATTTTTTCAAACTTTTCATCCCCACCCATGTTTTAAAAATTCTCTGTACGCAGTCAAAGGGCCTGAATAGCGACAAAAGGTGAATATTTTATTTTAGATTACAGAAATTCAATTACCATAACTATGTAAACATAGTTCTACTTCTGCCAGTGTCAGTTACATAATTACCACGTTAAGGTGGTTGCATTAGTGACCTTTCTGTGCCATGATGAAAGCAAAATGAGTGCGTTCTCACTCTTTCAACTGCATTTAATGTGGTATCCAAGTATTACATGAATTTATTTATCTGACAATGCAAACCTCCCCATCATAAAGTTTAATGTCTAATGTGAGTATTTTAGTGCAAAACTTGAATAGAAAAGTACTTCTGTACCATAGACTTCCCTGTTGCTGGACATGACCTTTGAATGGACGTGCTAGGGAACCATGCGTGAATGGAAGTAGCAGCATTGTTTTTCATGTAGCAGGTAGGAAAAATATATGCAAATTGAAATTCTGATATTGGTCATCTCTTTCGTTTCTATAGAGATGCAATGTAGATATTGCTAATGAACTACAAATAACTAGCTTTGCTTTACGGAAAGAGCAGTCTTCTGAACTAATATTCGTAATGCTAGGTTTGGAAAGAAATGCTGCAAAAGTATCAGTGATTTTCTGACTGTTATCAGTTTTCCAGTTGGAAGCTTTGCTTAAAGTCACTAGTATCATTCTCGTAGCTGTAAAATTCAAATATTTAAATGTTAGAAAGGTTTTTCTGACATGTTAAATACAAAACACTGTGTGGGGTCTCTGAGTTGCTATCTTTGAGAAACATTTATATGAAAAAGCAATAAATATAAGGAAACAGTTTTGTTTGTAGTATTGTATTTTAAGTAAGATGTCTGATTTGAAAAACTTGTGTTTCTTTGCATGTACTTAATGTGTAACAGTAATGTAAAGTGATTCATGGTAATAGATCATTTTTGGAGGGGGAAAAAACATGGTTTAACAAATGCCTTCTCAAAAAAGTTTTTACATGTCCCAGCTTCAAAGAAGGTCATAAAATGTAATAGTTATTGAATGTAGGGCTGAGAATGATTTTTTTTTTTTTTTTTTTTAATAGAATAAGTATTGCCTGTCTGTGTCTTAGAAGTGGAAAGAGCCTGTTGTAGCCAAAGAACTCAAACCCAAGAATGCTGGGCAAGATTTTTCTAACTTATATGGAGCAGTATTTAATGAAAAAATAGGGTTATAGCCTGAGTGTTACGGAAACTAGCCCTTTAACCTGTAACTGTCCTGCTTGATCGGTGGATACTTCTGAGAAACATCAAGTTATAACTGTTAACTGTAGTTTAGGAAAGTACTTAAAGTAGGTGTATTTTCCACAGGAAGCTTATGCAAGGTGCATTTAAATGCTTTGTAAATTGGGGTAATGTTTCAGGATGAAAGGTGTAGACAACTAGCTAATTAACATTTTGAAGTTGGAAGCTAAAGGACTGTGAAGTACATTACATCGGTGGCATTTGCAGTAGTGTCTGAGACACATGGCAGGCTTATACTTTGAGCAAGAGCTGATAGTTTTTTTTTTAAGTTGTTGGTGATGTTTATTAAAATCAGCTGCGCTTTTTAGCGAACTGGGAAAAAATGCTAAGAACTATGTAGAGCACTTCAGTTTCATTTCAGTGCAAGTCCAATGTTCTTTGACCTCATGAACATTAGGATTTACTGAAGTGAGACTGTTTCTTTAGTGAAAGTCGTATGTATTCCTTAAGTGTTTTGCATAAGCATATCGTGAATGTTGTTTTATGTTTAGTATTACAACTTTGCCAGAGAAGTGATAACCAGGTGAACAACCAACAGTCTCAAGTGTTCACTGGTTGTAAGTAAGAAAACGATATCACAGTTGGTCACTGCAACCTTTAACTATAAGAATACTTGACTAAAGTCTAGTAACTTCATTTTCGTACTGAGATTTGAGTTACATACCTGAAACACTGTGATACTTATTTTTCTTTTTCTGTGAAAATATTAGAATTATATTTGATTATATTCTGGTCATTTCAAGCTTGTCTGTATATTCAGGAATTTTCAGAAATATTTTTAGATTATTGTTCATCTATTTTCAAATTCATTTTTTCTTTAAGAATTCATTTGAGCACTGTGACAAGATTAGTTAATTCTCTTTTTTCTTTCCATTTTTCTTAGTCAAAGGCTAAAATTGGGAATATAAATTTGTAGTGATACTTCTAAAAGCTCTGTTTTCATATCAGACTTGCCTTCTAAACATTTTAATATACTTTATGAAGATGGGTAAGCTTAAAACATCAGGATGACTTTTTTAAGTGTTTCTAAATACAAATTTAGCTGAAGAGCAGCAATTAGTTTACTTGCAGCTGATTTTAAAGCAGTCACGTTTTCAGGTTGCACACCCTGTTTTTCTTTCTCTTCACTGTATCTCTTACACAACCTCTCAGAGCATTTTTATAGACATATATTCATTCTTACTTCCTAAACTAAGCTAATTTGTCAAGCATCCTGAATCTTATTTGTAAACTGATAAGGGCTTGCTCATTTTCAGTATCCCTCCGAAGAGACTAAAAGTGATCTCTGTGACAAAGATGCTGAATCTTTTGCACATTATTTCTATTTCTAGAAATACTTCTTATGGCCAAATGTTAGTTCAGGGTAATGCAAAATATGATTAGGCTTGGTGCTTAAGACAGGTGAGTGTTTGAGTCAAACAAATAGCTTTGTAAATATTTATGTATTCTGTTAGTGTCCATCAGGTAATTTTCTCTACGGAATGACTGACTTGTACACAATACAACTTTGTTCCACTTGCAGAAAACGAGAGATCATCTCCTAATCTGGCAATGAAAGATGCTATATTTTCTGACGTGGTACCATATAGCAAGCAATTGGCACCTACTCTTTTAATTTTTTTTATAGTACGATGCTTGGCAATGTACAGAAAACCCATGCAGTTGAGGTATTTAAACTGATGTATGATAGTCTATTCTTAAATGAGGGCTTTCCAGAAGCTAGTCAGAAAGTTTCTCAAAGGAGGTCAAATCACTTGTTCTTGATTTATTATTCATTTATTTTGGCTTGAATGTTCAATAATGAGTGCTCATGCTTGTTGAAAGCAATTTGGTAAATTAAAAAACTGATATTAAGTGCTGTGGTTTTGTGTGTTTACATGGTAAATTGAGGAGATTAAAACATAGAGGATTGCATCTCTAATTATGCAGTTTTATGTAGAAGAATCAGCCAAGTATTGATTTTTATTCCTAAAGTTGTATAACTTAAATATAACACCAAACCCTATTTTAATAAAAAATTTTTCGTATTTTGAGGCCTGTGCTTAATACTGGAATACTTGTTTTTCTTACTCTGTTTCAACTGAAACAAGTATCTGTAGAGAGTTTAGACATCTTAAATACTCGTTAGTGAGTAAAATCTGAAACTGCTTTTTAGATGACCCAATTGCTGAAGCACACTGAAATTTGGCCACTTAGTTTTATGATAGTATCTGTTGTATCGCCAGAGCATATGGGCTTCTTGATGCTCAGCGATTTTTTTTTTCTATTCTTCTGATGTCTTGCCCTTCATCTTTCACCACTTGTACACCACATGCACTAGACAAAGCATTCATCAACGCGTTTGAGAGATCACTAGGGTCAGAACTGATTTTTCTTCAGCTCTTCTCTAAAATAAAAATTTTGCAGATAAACAGATACCAACAGTTTTCATTCAGATCTCTTCAAATGCCTTTGCATAGCACACCATATTAAAATCATGCTGCTGTTATTAGTGACACATGTTAGTCATACAGAGCAGTAATGAAAAGCAGTCCAGTCACTTGGATTTTGTATGCTGTCATAATTACAATTATATCCTTTGCATCATACGAGTGAAATTTGAATAAATAGGATCCTTACTGGGAAGGATATAGACAATCCCCATTCTTGTACTTTTTCTCTCTACATGTTCTTCAGACATCTCTTAATAGATTTGACAAAATTGGCAATACAATCACTTTTTCATTAGCAACAGATTGTGTTATTAAATAGTTTGAAAACTTAATAATGCAGAGCATAGATCTACTGTCCTGATTTAGTAAATGGTGAGGGCAGCTCTTGATCTTCAAAAGCAGTTCTGTCTTTGATGGCCTGACCATATGCATCTGTGCTAGAAGTGCATGCCCAAGCATGTAAGACTGAATAACTTCTCCTTTACACCTCTCTTCCTTTTCATTCAATGCACAAAAGTAAAATGAAACTATCTCAGTGTTTTGACTTCTTTCTTTACCCATCTCTGCACTTAAAAGATGTTTGAATCTCTTTGTACTTGGCAGGGTATTTTTCCTACCTTACGGGTGAAAGTGTCTATTTTCAATACAGCAAGGTAGAATTAAAGCAACATGGCTGATACTATGTTCCTTGTTCTCCAGCATCTCAAAGTATAGCAGGTATTTTATATAATGCCAAAGAGGTGTCCATTCCTGGACTTAAGGAAACTCAGTGCCTCAATTTGCACATTAAAGTTCAAATTAAGGTCTTTGGCTTTACTCCTTCCTGTTTCTGAGACATTTTGCTTTTATTATATCAGGATGGCTTAGAAAAAGTTTAACTTAAGGATGGCCCAGCAAAACTACCGGGAAAAGGTACTTCTCTTGAGGAGCAAGAGGTTCCTGAGAAAAGCAGCAGTTCATTTGGGCATGAGAGTTCATAGGAGGCATGCTGGCATCTGTGTTATGTAATAGTGCGTCTGCCTCAGAACTGTTATGAAAATCAAGCTAGCAATCTGTACAGTAGGGTTGTATATTGAACAAAGGGTATTTGTATCCGTTTCCCCGGATGTTTCTGTTATAAATTAAGTTAGAAGTGTTTTTGTTTAATTGTTTTAATCATTTAAATCCCTTTAACAGTTTTTGTTGTAGTTTTTTATAGTTTGTTTCAGAGATTTGAAAGGTTAACTTGTAAATATAATTGCTATCCTTTAAACTGATAATCCTTTTTTTCTTGTTAAAATTAGGGTTTTTTTGAACCACTGCACAATTTAAAGTATTTGTCACTTTAAAAAATTTTCATCTGTAAGCTTTTATCAAAGATAATTATTTTTGGCAGCTTTGAGAATGCTCCTGCATTTACCTTTCACTTATGATAGTATATGAGAGATTTTATTCGGATTTTTTTGTTGTTTTAAAACATAAATATTAAAAATTTGGCTTTTCTCATGTATATGCCATTAGAAATGTGTATTGTCTTAAGAAAACAGATGTTCAGGCACATAGTTTCCTAATTGATGATTTGAGTAACATAAACAAGATAAGTAGCTAGAATTTTTCCGAGTGTAAAATCATGCCCAAAATAGGAAAACTGAAATAGTGTCCTGTTGATGATCTGCCCCCAAAATTTTGTAAAAATATGTGTTAAAAGGCATCTGGCATTAAAGAGAAATGAGGAAGGGTGAAAAGATTCATCTGGAGCTGGTTATTGAACTGGCAAAATGTAAATTGTCTTTGAAGTATTTTGTTCCACTCCTGGTTTGTAATTCCTCTAATTTGCTTTCATGACTCAAAATGACTATTGGCAAACCTGTGAAGTGTTGCACTCTTTGGTGGTTAGTACATACAGAACAGGTTCTCCCATAGTGATACCAGATGCCAATAGCTTTTCAGACTTGCCTGCTTTCAGATTAAAAGGTCTGAATTGTTCAGCCCTCTTTTGCCTTACTTATATCCTCCCACTCCCCATTTTGGATTCTGGTTAGAGCAAGAATTTATTGCTTTGTTTTTCATGTGTTACTATGACCTGGATGCATGGTAGCACCAGGCTTGTTTTGATTGTTTGATTGGCATTTATGCAATAAGTTATTTGGTTTGGCACAAATTTTGCACATATTGGGAAGAATTATTGCCATATTTTTCTACATGCTCATAGGAATATAGTGTTTTAGGAAAAGATGGAATCATTTTATGTATCCACATGGTGCACAGGGGGCAGATGACCAGCTGAGATCTGCATGTAGAGATCCGGATAATGTGCAGACAACTTGGCTGATACTTTTTAGTTCTTTGTTCTGAAGTCTTAGTTCATGTGTTATCAATATTTATTTTTAATTTTTACATTAACTCGTATGTTTTAACTCATGGATTCAAATTCCTTGACAGCTTTAGGGTGTCTAGACATGCTATATGTAGGAGGAATGTAAGGAACAACTTTACCAGGGATAGCATATCACTAGTACTTCTTTTCTGGTTGGAGGACCTACTTCAATGGTTTGTAGGATGTTGATGAGTCCCATATATCTTTGGGAAATTAATACTAAAACACAGAGCGTGTAGCCTGTCTTAAACTTGGGGGAGAACTATCTTATGAAAGTGATGCTTTCTTTTGTAAATTTGGATGATCTTTCTGTATTGGTAGATTTGTTGAAAGCAATAGGAGGAACTGTATTTGTAATGTGAATGAAACTAGACCACTATAAAGTGCCTTTTTATTTCTTGAATAGCAAAAGAATCAGAGGTCATTCTGAATCCTATTAATTTTCTGCCTGTTTAGATAGTAAAGCATCATTTTGTAAGCATCCATGAAGTTGACTTTGCTTAGTGATACTCTCTGGTGGAATCTCTGCTGGAATAAATAGTGTTGTCTTTCATGCAGAAAGATCACTGTTATAAACAGATAAATGATTTCAGAATTGGTTTGCTGTTTTTATTGAAGATGTATGGAGCTAGTTAAAATAAAGGCTATAAAATTATTGGAAGTCATCAGGTGTTTATATTGCTGACAACTCCTAACTTTAATTTATTTGGACATATCCTGCAAGCCCTGTAGACGGGGGGAAGTGCTTATATTGAGCTGTGATTCCATTTAGAAATGGAACAGGTTGACAATTTGGAATCTTGGATATAGTTACCTCCTAGGACTGTAACTATAAAAAAAAAAAAAAAAAAATTATGTGGTGCCAAATGTTAGCAAGAATTTTGCCAAACTAGTCAAGGTAAAATTATTAGTCTTACCGCAAACAACATTTTAAAATATCATAGGCCCCAGTGTGTAGGCAGATGCTTCAAGACTTGTTTAGATGAATATGTGCAGAGTGTGCATGTATATATTTAAATATATGTGTGCATATGTTTTAATGATGTAGAGGAAGATGGTTTAAAATAATACTTGCTTAAGACTGACTTGCTTAAACAGAATTTTCAGTGGCAGAAAATGCAGTAGAGCTTTTAAGCAATTCAGAAGAGTGAAACTCCAGCTACTCTGAGGGGAGTGCTTACAGAATGCAGTACAGTGGATAGATGAATCAGCCTGTGCAGGTAATTCCACTAATTCAACTTTACTGTTTCTAAATACAGGTCATTTCATTAGTAGCTATTCAAGGTGTTTGTACTTGGCACGGTGTTACTTTCAGTTGTCTTTCTGAGGGTAAAGGATGAGCTGTTGGTCTATGAATGTCTTATTCAGGGGCCCATTAACTTCCTGCTATTTTTGGAATGAATTTCAATGCGGTCATGTGCTTCTGTTCCTAAAAAGAAAGTTGTCAGGTGGCACTTGAAATATGCAGAACTAAACCTGTTTCAGGAGAAAAGTTTTAGTAAATAGATGTAAGGCTTGATTTTTAAGTTAAAAATATAGGGAAAAAAAACAAAACAAAAACCTGTAAGCATGTAGTATAACTTCCTGAAACATACAGGAACACAAACTATCCTGAGCTCCTGGAGGAAGTAGGGTTCCTTAGGGCAACCTGGGAATCGGTGATGCTTCTTGCATCTTTTAATAGCTTTCAGTCCTAGCCAAACCAACCTGATCTCTGTTTTTCCCACATCTCCACCCAATGACATTGTCCTACTTTTGGCAGATCAGCCCATACAATGCCAGAATTCATCTAGAATGCTCCAAGATACTTGTGTTTCCTTCCTCTGTTGATGAAGACAGGCAGTTGGATGCCAAAAGCAACTCACAGTGCAACAGGAAATAGATGGAGAACCATTCCTGTTATATTAGGGGTCTAAGTAACAGCCACTCTGAAACTGCACGTATCAAAAATAAAGCCACCTATTAACCTGTGTGTATGACTGCATTGTGACCAGTAGAAGCTAAGTGGCAGGAGGACCACAGATTTTCCCAAATGCTGACATACCATAGAGATGATAGGCACTAGCAGGATTGCCAGATTTTATCATTTGTATTTAATTTTGGAAAACATATGAAAAATCTTATTCTGTGTTCTTAATAAGATGCAAGATTTGAGACTAATATGGGCAGTCATGTATTATACAGACAGGCAGACTTGTGTCTTTTTAATAAGTAGAAACAATAGAATAGAGAACATTTTGTTTCTCTGTATTTTCTTGGTTTACTGTTGATGGTTAGAAACATGTAACATCTTCAGAGAAAAAAGACATGGAAGTTTTAAAGTAAAAAATCAGAGTAATAGAATAAAAGAATTCCAGATCTGTTCTGATGATTTGGTGTTGCTTTTATGTTTGTTTTATGTTTAAAGCTTTACCACTTTAAATTGGTTCTCGGCTAGGATTCCTTAAGGATTGGTAAGATTTGAACTTAACAGAAATTCAGTGGGATCTGATTGTCTAAATTGTAAATTGGTGCACAAATTAAATACATTATTCCTGTGTTAAATTACTGTAATGAAAAAATCATGATTTCATAATTTAGGTACAAGTATGTATATTTTAGATACTACTATAACTTGGACATAGATCTGCCTCTTGCAGTCACATCATCATCCTGGGTTTATAAAAGGTTTTATTTTTTTAAACTCTACTAGATTGAAAAAGCCTTGAAAAAATAAACTCTTCATAGATGAGAAGTTATTGTAAAAGAAACTTTAGTATTGTGTTAATTTATAGAAAGATCTAATTGGTTTACTAAATTCAGTACCTTAGAAAATAAAAAAATTTGGAAGCTTTTCCTTTAGAAATCAAAAGCAAAGCTGTGTACATCACAATGATGTGTTAATATTTGCAAATCATATTACGATAACAATTGCTGCCTTGTTAAAACTGAAGCTTATAATGAAGAGATGTCGCTCCTTTTTCAGCACCAAATATGAACCGCAACTTAAGTATCTAGACTTACTGCAAAAGATGTCACAGATGAAACCCTGCTCCTGGGTAGCAACCCTTTCAATGATTCATACCTTTTGAACGTTCCCTGTCAGGTAGTCTTGCTGCTTTTTTTTTTTTTTTTTAATCCCTTCTGAGGAAGGCAGTCTCTAATTCTGTATAGCTTTGTACTTGCTAGTTGAAACAGGATTATATTTTTTTTGTTTGTTCTGAGAACAGCTTGGTAGCTGTTTCAGCTCTTGTTGGCATTAGTGGTCCTTATGCATTGGTTTTGTATTGAGCAGATGAACAATAGACTTGTCTAGGAAATCTCACTTAGAGGTGAGTATGAACTAGTTCTCTATGTAACATCAGTTTGGGATATGAAACTCTGCAGACTGTGGATCTAGGATTCCATTTAGATTGCTAGTAAAGATTAAAACTTCTATGTTCATCAGCTTCTATCTTGACCTAAGTTTTGCTCTACAAATTATCTTGAGAAATAATACTGCAGATAATTACATTTCCTACAACTGTGTTCTTTAAAGATTATCCAAATGCATTAGCGCACCTGTAAAACTAAATAAAATTAAGTTAAATATGCTGCAACTAATATACATTTCCCTAGTTAATGAGATAAAGTACAGAAGACAATAGAAATGGAAAACTGGTGCATTCTGGCTCTAGATGAAAATGCTTTATTGAATGCTTTCCAGAACAACATGTACTTGGATCAGTATTAAAGAGGAGTATTGCAAATGTCTAAGCCAAATGACCAAGCACATTGATAGTGCAGAGCATATTTCATAGTTATATAATTTTTTAAATTGTCTTTCAGTCCACAAAACAAGTAAATTAGAATTTAACTTAAAAAAAAGGAAACCTGGCTTTATTTTTTTCTTTCTTTTCTGGAACTGACTCCAGTAGCTCAGTATTGTTAATCACTGTTGCAGAAGAAGCATCCTAACTCTTTAGGAATCAGGACTGTAGAAAATCAGATATGTGAAAGGCATTCTGTTTTCCATTAAAGCACCCCTGAAGGCTGTGTTGTTGTTGTACCTGTAGGTAAAAATGCCAGTGGACTCCCACTTGATTTCAATCTTCAAGTTAAAGTAGTATTTTTCCAATGAATAGTTTCCCTGCATTATCATGAATGCAGATGTAGAAGAGCACTGCAAAAGTTTGCAACAGTGAAATATATATGGCAAAAAGAAAACAAAAGAGCCTATTGTTTCATTCCTGCTTTTATTTTCTTTATCTGTGTCTTCTATACTGCTTTGCTTGTTTTCATTTGTCAGCAACTTTTTGCTTTGTAATCATGCATGCAGAAGTTTATTAAAGACTGTTTTAGTCTATATGAACTTAAGACTCTTGTGCTCTTAAATACTTGTCACTAATAAAAATTGAATTATCATAGCTTTTTCATGAAGGAGGCTTGTTAATAAATGCACAGTGTCAATTTCAATAGATTACCTTAAGCATTCATTTAATATTTAATGCAACAGTTTTTGCACTTGTTAGATTATTGGATGTTTTCTGTATTGGATAGTCTGTGACTAAATTGTATTATATACCCTGTTCAAAGCAACAAGCTAGTTATGCAGATACACAGGCATTCTGATGACACTTTGTTTAAACCTTCCTACAAGCCAGAAAATTGATTGTGACTGTGTTCTCCCAGAATAATAATGGAGCTATCAATTCTTTCTAAGTGTTCTTTTTTATTTAATCTGTGTGGTGCCCTAGTAATAAATCTATCTGTTGTGGTACTGTCATCCCTAACGTCATATTTAGCAGGGTAAAATTAGAGTGACTTAGAGTAAAACTTCTCTAAAGGTCATGTCATTAATTCAGTGAGAATAACTTAAAATATGTCAGACTTGACCCATTCCTTCTGAACTTGGACCTGTTATCAGGGTTGCAGAATTTGATGGTAAGTAGTGATAAGAATAATTGTGGAAAACTAAAACAATTTT
Organism: Microcambeva ribeirae; assembly: GCA_035222435.1. Lineage (NCBI taxonomy): Eukaryota > Metazoa > Chordata > Actinopteri > Siluriformes > Trichomycteridae > Microcambeva > Microcambeva ribeirae. Next base: position 26,017 of record JAYECN010831370.1, read on the forward strand.
CAGATGTTGTTTGTCCTTTCCTTTTGTTTTTTTTTGGCTTGGAGTCCATGAGCCAAATGATATTTTGGATTCACCAAAACATGTGACATTATTCCACATGGTGCCTTTTTTATAACCCTGTAACTTACAATTTCATATGAATATAACATACATATTAAGTAATTATATCTACTTTCATAAGTATTTTACATCAGTCATTATGTATACATTAGCATACATTTTTAAATAACTTAATGATGGAAATGTGTATTAATCGTCAGTTTTGCTCAAACCACATAATACTGAGTCAGATTATCTTTTGTGAAGTTGTCATGTGTTTTTATGTGGGATGTTTGTATTCTAGCTTTTAAGAATATCTCGTTTTTTTCATTCTCTAGGGCTAAGGGGGGAAATTATATAGTTTCTATTCAATTCCAACTTTAAAAAGTTCATAATCAAGATTATAGGTCTCGCACCAGTACTTTGATCCTGAAGAGTATTTTTCTAGGATCCTCTCAATTCCTCTGTTTGGAGAATACAAAAGCTAGACTTAAATGTTTTTATTGGCTAGTAGATTCCTTTGAGTTCCTTTCTAGTTTTCTTGTTAATTTTCCTGTTTGCACGCACAGAATACTGAAAATTTCCTTATCCTATATGAAATACACTTTGAACAGAAAAATATGCAAATAATGAACCAGCAACTGAAGCCGGGTAACTATAAACCTGGTTATTTCTTGGATAGCTAAGCATAACTTATTAATATAAAAGTAGTTCTATCAGTTTTCTATTTTGACAGATTCTGTGAAGATCCACTTGTCTGTATTTTTTTTAAGGTCTGTTACCTTTTTAATTACTGCTTATTAGTTGCTGGCAGATGAAGATTGTTTTTCTGAAAGTTGCCAAGGAGATGGGCAGGAAGTTCTTAGTGTTGGATCTAGTTGGATAGATATGGATGTCAGTGAAATCTCTTACAATTTATGACATTTGGGTTTACCTTAATTAAGGTCTATGTGTGGTAGGAAGAAGATAATTTTGCAGATATGTTCTGGATGGATAGTATAAGGGAACTGATACGCAGAGACCTAGAGTATCAGAAACATCTCCTGATACAGATGTCCTGGCTAGTACTACGGAAACCAGAAGGGGTTAGGTACTTGATAGAGAATACAAAAGTGGGACTGTTTTCTTATACGAGGCCTCTACTGAGTGACTGGAAATATGAGATTATTAACATCTTGTTTCTTTTCCTTATTGCAAAGTTTGGGCTGTATCTTTAGGAGCCTTACATTCTTTTTTTAAAGCTTTGTCTCACTCTCTTACTGCTTGTAGGGTATTGGTTGTTATGGATTTTCAAGACACTAAGCCACTCCCTCTGGGAGGGAAGGCCCAGGAAACTTCCTCTGAAGAAATCTGGCACCCTTTTTGCTGCTGAGGAGAAGGATTTCCAATAGTTTTCATCCATTCAAACACATAGACTGGATCCTGGGTCTAGCTGAAAATGGTCTTTTTGGAGTTAGGGCGTATGCGTTATATGCTAAAGGCATTTAAATTACTGAAATTGTGGCAAGACATTTAATCTGTGTTTATTCACTTGTTTGTTTAGATGAATACAGGCAGATTATTCTACTTAAATAATGAGATGTAGCAGCAAAGCAAAATGGTACAGGGGAGTTTTTTGAAACTTCATTTGAAAAAACTTATGGCAATTTATTACTGTCGTTTGTACTGTCATGCTTATTGTAACAGCCTGATTTGATTCATCTGTAGGCTAAGTTTTAAAACAACAAAACCAAAATCACTTTTTTACACTACTGATGATGTATATCAATGAAAACGCATCATATAATTACCTTTATATTAGTGTTTTGAGACTTGCAACCTGAATGAAACACTATTTGTTGTCTTGTATTTTAGTCAAAGTTATTTGATATTATCCGGAATGAATTTCAGGAAAGTATTATGCCCTTGGTATATGAAAAAGGACTACTTAAGGCTTTGTTTAAACATGGCTTTTATTTCTAACCTCATGCATGATTCCACAAACACAAGTTTCATGGGAAACAAATTATTTCTATTAGTCTCCAAGGTGTATTAGGCTTTATTTAGGACTTAATGGGCATAGAGACTGTGCTGGACAGTAAAAAACTCTTTTGTAATCGTGTATTTACAAGTTTTTAATAACAGTGAAAATAGGAGTTTTCATAGACCAAATATCCTTCTTTGGCCTAATCAATAAAAAGGATAGTTTTGCCTGTATAATTTATGCAATTTGTAAACTAATGCAAATAGTTTAACACTGGAATGAACACTTTTACTGAACCAGTATTCATTTCCTTAGCTTCTTACTAGAATTCTATAGACATTACTTTTTTTCCCCCAAGTAAAGAACCTCAAAATATCAAAAGCTGTACATTCTTCAGTCTTATTTCTGGATGAAAGTACGTAATATACCATTTTGCGTTTAATAATGTCTTGCCTAACAGTCTGATTTTTGTCTGCTTTTGTGATCTGTTTTATGTAACTTGTGGCAAGTTTACATATTTTTCATGACTGTTAATACTAAATTTTATACTAGTGAAAGGTTTAGGAGTCCTTTGCAAGGAAACACCCAGTACCATGTGGTCATCATGACAGCATATTGTGGAATAGGAAAAGAGAAACATAATATATCTGTTTAGTAAAATATCTGTCCATAGTTTAATGCTCAGATCTATTGACAACATAAATGTTGGGAAGCATTTATGCTGATCTTAAATTAAGAGTTCACAGAATGAATCAAAGATTTCAGGCATAAATTTTTACTTTTAAGACCAAAACCGAAGAGTAATTGAAGCATGGATTTAACATGGACCTAGTCAAAAATCTCACTCCTCTATCATCCTTGCCCTAACATCATCACTCTGTTGTGTTTGTGCTCTTTTAAGTGATGTGGGGGAGACAGGATAAATTCTTACTTCATGTGGACATTGCATCCCTGAACCTTCAAGCAAGTTCATTTCTAATGCTTTGCTTTCCATAGCAAATGATCTTGCTTCATACATGAAACAAAGTTGAATAGTCTAAAAGAGTTGTTTTCAGAGGCTGTTAAAAGGAACCAATCTGTAGTGGAGACATATTTCCGTATACCAAGTGACAGTCACTTACAGTTAAGGCTCTCTTTTTATGTGATAAAATAAATGCGCAGAATCGGTATCACAGGCAAGTAAATAGCCCAGTACTTCCCCACAGCAGCTGCATGAAGTTTTGAAGATCCCTGTACTGTAATAAACCTATATAAACTATAGGCTTATAGTATAGCATAAGCTTATAGTATAGTTTAGAGTATAGGTTTAGAGAGATACTGTGATATGCTAATGGATGGATTAAATAGGCAAATGGTAGGCAAAGCAAGTAGATATGTGGCATGTTCATTTTACCCAGCTCCCGCTTGATTCTGTGAACTACTCTTAAAGAGAAACTGCGAAAGAGAGCCTTTCAAAGGGCTAGTTGGTGTACACAGGTTAGTTACCTTCCCTTCTCTGAAGGCTTCTCCAGAGGAATCTTTCTGTTGCTCATGAAGACACAGAGATTGTAAAGGCAGGGCGATGACCTAATTTAGCCACCCAGTGTAGTTGTCTGCATAGTGTGACATAAAGCCTGAAGCTATAAAGCTCTAAAAATATTTCCTTTAAGTACAGATTTTTATGGTGATGAGCATGGGAAATACAGACTGTTATCAGCCATGTTGATTAAATACGGAATTGAACTAAAGAATCAGTATTCATTAAGAGTAGTATTCATTTGTATTTGAAGCACAAGAATAAGAGATTGAGATTCACGAGGATGATGTATTGGAAGCCTTATAAAAACAGTTTATGGAATTATTTTTAGTGACTGGTGGTTTTGTTCTGGCAGTAAAAACAATCAATCTGTTCTTCTATTTTGGCATTTCTACTTGACAAGCCACCTGAAATTGTGGAGAAAGGAAAGTACCATTCAATTTAATAATGCAAGAAGAAGAATTAGACAAATGTGAGCTTTGCTTTTGTTCCAAAAGGTAAATTAGGTCATCCTTTTAGAAGTTCTTACTCAAGCTTGTTTCTTTCCCCGCTCTCCGAGTTATTTGCTTGTTAGATTTTGAACAGTTATTTGAGCTGTGTGTGTTACCTAACTGTCAGTCTAGATGAAAATTTTATGTTTGGCTTTAAAACTTTGGAAATAGTAATAAAGAAAATAAGTAACCAGTGGCATACATGTAACACAAAACATAAAGCTCATGCTAGAGGATTTTTTTTAAATGAAATCAAAGCTGCCAGGAAAAGAAATCTGTGTGATATATATTAGTCTGGTGGGTGATCTTATAGTATAGATGACATTTTAATATGAAAGAGCATTTTTTTATAATGAAATTAGATACATACTTATTGTGTGAAAGCAAATGTGCTTTAGATTGCATAATAGGCAATTATTGCATATTCTGTTAAGCTACACAGAATTTAGCAATCTTATGTTAACCAGGGCAGTTCAGTTTTGGCATTTTATACTGCACTTCACTCTTAACCTCCAGGGTATGTGAATTAAGGACAGATGCTTTGTTAATTTGGAACCAGTGGCTAAACTCAGGGCACTTGATTTATATCGCCTCTATATGTGTGTGGCCCCTGATTTCCTTTTTGGTGTTCTGTGCCTGCGAGTTGTGGTTTGCCATTTCTGTTGTCACTGTGGAAGAAATGATTCTAGTTGGCTGCTACAAGTGCTTGTAGGACAAAAGTCTTACATCATAGGATGTCCATGATGCTGTTAATGGAATTTTTTAGAATATCTCACCATCTGCTGCATAGTACCGTATGTTTGCTGTATTTTCCAAATTTGAGTATTGCTTAATTAGGATCATGGAACAAATTAAACAAAAGTTCAGGGGAGAAAGAGCAGTGGGACAGCTGAAAAGAATCACTGGCATTCCAATATACCCTTTAAATAAACACAGGCTGTATTCCATGGTTAAACATGCACTGTACTTGAGCCTCAGTTTTCTGTCTGCGGTATACAGCATTTAGCCAGAGGATCATTTGTATTTTTGCCAAAACGTTAAGAGAAATATAAAGAATGTTCTATCATAATGCCACTGAAAATGCAGCCTGGCATTTAAGAGCTTCAGCATAAGCAGAAGATTAAAAATGTGTTTTTCTCTTGCTCTTCCTATATTTTTGAATACTGGAATACTTCACTGTGAAAAGGTTTTAAGGGAGTATTTGATAGATGGATATTTTAAGGACAGGCAGTGTCCTGGCATATTCGATGCTGAAGAGCAGGTTTTTGGTGGTTTGCTTGTTTGTTTATTGTGGTAACTTAATCTTAGTGTTCTTTGGTAGGGGGAAGAGAATTCTTTTCAGGTGAATCTAGAACCCTAGTGCTTAAATAGCCATGAGGCATACTCTTTGTGCTGTGTAATCTCCATTTAAAACAGTGGTGCCAATTTGTTTTTCAAAATCACTCAGCACATTGTTGTTCATGGCAGAGCTAATGGTTTGTCTGAAGGAGATTCCGGAAGGCATGGGCACCCAGTATTTCACTGCATGGCGCAGAACCTTCGTGCACACCAGCTACGCTCTCTGTACTTCACCTTGTGTCAGTACTCCATATAGAAATTGCAAATAACATGCACATATATTTAAATTTTCTTTTAAATATTAAGTGTAAATATATTATACAAATTTTTATGCGTTAATCACAAATAATAAAACTTCTAAATTTGCACATACAAGTGATTTAAGTTTTTATTTGCTGGTGAAAAAAGATATTGTTTAGAATTTTTTTTAGCGCGTACTTACTATCTAGAAAAATTCTAGAATTCTAGAAAATGAGGTCTTTATGGAAGCTTTATGTCCCAGCTTAGTATATGTTGCAATATATGGCCAAGTCACTCAATAGGTTGTTTGAAAACATTTTTGAGAAGAAGATGAAACAGAGCGTGTATGCACATCTATAACCATCTCAGGTGGTGCATTTTACTCAAGTAGTCTATTCTTGATAGTTTCATGTCTATGAGAAGTGGGTAAGTGGTATTTTATCTTCCTGAGGTTTTATTTGTCAGTGACTGTAGATTTATTTAAGTATATTTAAAGTTTAGGGAGAACGTTTCTTGCACAATTCTACATTTACATAAGCTCCCATTGTACTATTCTTATATGTGGAGAGTTTAGATGGGGATTATGGGAATAAAGTTGAGAATGGTTTCATTTTCAGGATTTCTAATATTTTGATCATATATTCATGTCCTTGTATGCGAGGTAGAAGAGGAGAGTTGAAAACATTTAGAATTTTATTACCTATACCTCAATTATAAGATCTTTTTGTCTTTCTATTTTCTGAAAGCTGATGTCGCATGTCTAGTGTGTACATGTCTGTCTTTCCCACAGTTATCTTCCTGAAAATTTCTAACGCAGCAAGTGTCTTATTCTGTGTTCCCTCCTTGGCTGTATAATGGACTGTGGATGTTACGTACGTTCCGTTCAGTGAACATAAACAGTTAATATGAATTTTGTGGTAAATGGCAGTGACGCTGTGGCAATGCTGTGGTGAAAATGTGATACTGCAAACTCTAAATAGCAGAGTAATTAGTTAAATGCACATGTGTCAGTGTGAAGTCTGACTTTGTGAAAATTCAGGCTTCCACATGAAGAATAGAAAGAATGGCGTTACTTCATTGGTAGGAAGAACCTAGTGAATATCCAGAGTGAAACTCTGGAAGGTCCTATTGCCTGTGTTAACAATAATTGATGCTTCATAATTTTTTTTCCTTTCCTATTTGATTACATGATCAAAAGTTATTTGGCTTAAGCACAGCCACTTCATAATTTGGCATCATAACAGGTATATTACTCCAAAAAGACATACCTGCTGAAGTTTCAGCTATAGCACTCAGAGGACAAATTGAATGTATTTTCTTAGACAAAATGGAGACTTTTATTCAATGTCATGGTGTTTAATAAATGCTCCATTAATGCTCTGTATAATAAAAAAGAAAGATTTTTTTAATACAAAAAAAAAAAAAAACAGATAAGGTTTGATCAGATGATAAACTCTGGCCATTTTACAGAAGCCCACATGGAGTCCAAAATAATGAAGTACTGCATTTCCATTTCAGAAGTAACTGCTGTACTACTAATCTTTCAAAAGAGCTAAATAGAAGTTTGCAGTTGTTGCACAAGGTTATACTTCAGAACATTTCTCTGGAAAGCATTTTAGAAAGTAAAGCTCCACTTCCAAGAATAAACAAACTTGTATTTACAAAACAACCTTCCAGAATATCTCCAAGCTTTATTCACATAAATACATAAATAAATTTTAACTCACATAAAACAGCTCCAGTGCATAAATAAAACTTGAAAGCTGCTGTTGTTATCAAAAACACATGACACTTCATCGTTCAGAAATGAAGTCAGTATCTGAGGATGACGCCTTAATTGTGGGAAATATAATGAAAGTACAGTAAAGGTATTCTGCTCTGAATTTTGGAGGCTGCAGTGTCTTGAGATACTTTATAGGTGTTTTATCCTTCAAATACTTAAGTTTAGTTTCCTAATCCTACCATCATGATTTTTTTTAAATTTATGAATTAAATGTAATTATATCCTTTTATGAATTACTGATGATTCCTTTTATGAATTACTGATGATTTACCTCAATTAGAGTGGAATAAAAGCTACTCTAAATTGTGTCGTTTTGAGTTTTCACATTAATTTCAGAAGATATTTTGAAATAGTTTAATTGTAGGTGAAGTTCTAACTTTCTATAGACAATACATATAAATAAGCAGGAGCTGCGGTGAAAAAAAAATCTTTTTTAAGCCCCCTTGAAATATAGGCATTCATATGCAAGATCAAGTCTCTGCACACTTTTCAACAGAAAACACTTAGGTGCCCTGAATTGTCTGTGGAAGCTATGTAAGTTTACATACTAAAGATTCTTACTTTCAGTGTCTAAATTAGAAGCTTAAAATTACATGGTGTGAATATTTGCTTTAGTGTAAACATGCACTTAAGTAGAGCTATAAATGCAGGAGGGCTCCCAGAGTGGGCTTGAATGTTTTCTTGCTGTAAAGATAGCCAAATGTTAAGTGTTATGTGTATTGAAATATTTAGTTGGTAAGGTAATCCAGATCATGCAATTCATTGCTTGAAATCAGTAAAATTGCAAATTATCCATTTTTGTATATTTTTTGAAGTATACTCTGCTTAGTTTCAGGAGTCTAACTTAATGTGAACTTAAATGGAAGCTGGATAAAATTCTAATTTATTTCATTTTTTAAAGTTTGTGATCTTTATAAGTGTCCATATCTAATATAAACCATTCTGTGATTTTTAAGTATGGTTCTGACATTAAATATACATTATGATCATTTACTAATATTGCTTACAAACGTAACCATTGTTTTCCTCTTTGTAATAGAGCTTTCTTGGCTTTCTCTTAATTTTTTCCAGAAGGGCAGCATGCTTTATATAAAAACAAAGATGGTCATAAGTATCTGATTTATATATGCATATATATATATATTAAAAAAAAATGTTTTTTCCTTACAGTTGCTCAGATGGTAGGACCTTAAGTTTCCATACTTATTGAGCATGTTTGACAAGGGATGTATGTTTGTGTGTGTGTGGCCAGGGGGCAGCTGCCATCTGGTGAAGGAAGCAGTGCAGTGGTATAGCTGAGGCCATGGTGAATTGTGCAGCATACATGCGCTGAATTAATAACTAAAGATTGATTCCTTTAACTCTGTTCCGTCAACGTGCACCTGGGGTTTCCATAGCCATACTCTCGTATATGTACTTTCTGTGTTGTTTTTTCTGAAGTGCAGTTTTGCCTTTGAATTTTGTTAGTTCACTTGCTTGTTACTGCAAAGGATGGACTGCAAAGTCAAAGCTTTGTTACTTTGCAGTCCATCAATTTTTGACTCATTTTTTGAATATCAATATCAGTAGATATCCATGGATTTTGAAGTCCTGTGGTCTTCCCTATGATTTTCCTCAGTGCAGTGTGAAGTGCCATGACTCTCTGAAATATCAACATAAAGAATTTTCATTTTCATGCCTTCATGTGTTACCTCACTCACTGATGATTTAAATCAGGTATCTGTAATAGTGCAGTAATTTCCACTGTAGTAAGCAGTTGAGATGGACTGTGGTTTTACCTTGCTGAAAGATCTGTCTTAAACTTGTTGATGTGCATGTCCTTGGGATGAGAATTTACTTAAGTAACTTTCACTTCCTTCAAGCATGTGAAACCGTGTGAAAATCTAAGTAGATTTCCTCCGTTAGTTAATAAAACTTCTGTACTTTTTTTTGGTATCAAGGCATATTGTAGTATTCACCTTCATACCCATGGGTCAGTTTTTTTTTAACATTTTGCCTTTGCTGTGAAGGTGATTTTGAACTGCAATGCACTTGTTACGTCTAGACAAGTTATTTCACAAATTCGACCACGAGGTGGCCTTCAAAGAGCAGAAGTCGCCTGGTCCCTGGGCCTGCGTTACCTCACTGCGCTGGGCACTTCCTGTGCTCCCTTGCATAACACTCAGATTGCTCTTGAATTAACCACAGGGCATCATTACGCAGTGCAAATACGTACTAAATGCGCTTTTCTCAGCTAGCAAAAATGTCCTGCAAAAGCTGAATATGGGAAGGAAAAAATAATACACCCTTGTCTCAGCTCACTAACATTTCTTTGGGGAGTTCTATTAGCAGTTACATTACTCTTGACTATTGCTGTTACTGTTGCTGCTGCCTACTGTTGTGCAAGCTTTTTTTGAATTAGTAACTGGTCTGCTTTTTCAGAAGCAACTTCTCACAAATCTTGGAGTAGAACATCGAGACCTTATCAGTGAAGTTCTGTTGGGGCCATTTTTACAATTTGAATATTCTGAGATGGGCTTCCTTTTAAATTAGGTCTATATTATTAAAATTTAAGAAGGTAAGTTAAGAAGTTTCTAAGAAAACCCAAAGACTAGTTAAGAATTATGCATACCAGTGTGTCTGTTGTTCTAATACTAAGCTATTGAAAGGGCAAAAAAGAGGAAAGTAATGGCTATCAATTCAGATATTCAGGATCTCTGTTCATGAGCTATAAGCACTTTCAAATGTGCTCTCTTGCTATCATATTCTATCAACTAGTTGTCTCTGTAGTAGATGCAGATCTATGATCAGCACTTACTGTGAAAAAGCAGTCTCAAATTCTCAGATGCTGTTCTTTTATGCTAGAGGAATGACTTGTTTTGGAATTAGTTAAAGAACTATGTATGTTCCATCTGTAGTGGTGAGACCCATCCAAGGAGAGCTTCTAAATAACTCTCCACTGTATACCTGTATCTGACCTTGTAGAATAGCTTGCCAGAAAGCCCTTTCTCCTGATGGAGAAGGAGATCCTGTGACAGCTGGAATTAGTTGGCTGTGAGTTTTGAAGCTCTGACTGTGGGGGGGGAAAAAACAGCCTGCCAGGCTCAGAAAGTCCTCAGAGCAGGTGAAGCAAGAATTATTAACAATAAAGAGATTCCAGACAAAAAAATATTCAGGATAAAAATATCTCACAATGTAATTGAGTCAAATCTGTAGAGAGACCTACTAATAACATCAAGTAACCTAATCTCCTCTGGAAAAGATCATCATCTTACTGACAGAGTTGAAAATATAGGAAATCCTAAGATTGGAGAGAAGATGGCAGGCTCCAGGCTCCCTTAGTTACAGAAAGAGAACAGAAACTGTTCTACTTCCTCTTGCCACTTCGGTCATTTTGGACGGTACTGTCTGTATAATGTGTTATAACTAATCAATTTAAAGAACATGAATGCTGTAAAAAGTTTGTGTTCATTTTTTTTGCGTAGTGCATTTTGAAAAAGTTCTCAAAGTACACTCTTCTGAAATGTTTCCTATGTATGTCTGTTTAATATAGTATCTGATAGAATTTCTGGAAAAAGATTTTTCCCCCGTATTTAAATTTTCTTTGCTTTTCTTGTCCAAACCCAAAGTATTTACTGAGTCGAACTAATCTTTTCTTGAAGCTTGGAAAATCATAATACTAAACTGTTGCCCAGTCACTGAAGTATAAATTCAAATCAGCTGCTATTGAATTCATAGTTTTTAAACCGTTCAAAATGATTTTCTTTGTACTTGCAAACTGAAATTCCACGGTTTGCTTAAAGTGCTATTGTTTCCTCATCTGAAATTATTCTGTATACGTATAGAAACTGGAACTTAGGGAGTAATTTCTTTGTTCTCTATCTCAAATTCATTTTCATATAGCCACATTCTTCATTCTTCTCTTACTCTTTTTTTTTTTTTTTTTTTTTAAAAAAAAGGGGGAAAAAGAGCTTTTGCGTGTCCAGCTACTCCATGAGAAATGTGTAGAAGTCATACCAGGGCTCAGTCTGGGACAGGACTGTATATCGCAGGTCATTGTGCCATAGTGGTTAATAGACACAGACTGGTAAGCAGATTGTTTGCAGTTTGTCCTCCCTCCCCACCCCTGTTGTCTGTTCTGTTCCAGGCTGGCCTGGCTTGTTTGTTCTCTAGAGCTACTTCATAGCCTAATCTCAGAAATTATTTTTTTTTTAGGTTAGGATCTGTTTGGAAAAGGAAACACATTAGAAATTCTGTGCAGCTTTTTAAATAAAAGACTTTACTGAAGAAGGTCTTGTGATAAGAATTACTTATCTCCTGATTAGAAGACCACTGATGTTGTTAACTGCTTGTAAGAGGCAAATTGTAAAACCAATGCCAGTTAATAGAAAAATACAACTAGGCAGATGTAGTACAATTCTGTTTTTCTGATGGTGCTTGAGAGCACAGCCTGACCTTAAAATCACTGCTACATCAAATTAATGTCATTAAACTACCTCCAGTGGATTTTCTAAATAGCAGCATTTTATGGGAATGCCAAAACAACTTGCTTTGATTAGGGAGTCTGGTTCGTGTCATAAGAACAAACTTCTGTTACTTGTATGTAGCAGATTTGGACTCTTGAGCAAATATCAAAGTGTTTTTGACTTGCTAATTTAATAGAGCTTCAGACTTCATTTATGAGAATGTAGCTGCTTTAGAAGATTCAAGTTAGTAGTCCTAGTCTCTACCCATTCTCCTGATTCATCTTGGGTTTGCAAAGCAGCTTTGCCTCATTCGTGTTTATCCTTTCCCCTATCTTTCTGCCATATTCTGTGACTTGCAGCGCTACTTAACTTCTCACTCCTTTTTCTCTGTTCTTTTTACATTTAAATGCAACAATTGTCACAGTAGACGAAATCCCATGGTATGTATGAAGATGCTGCAGAATTTGTGTTCCTGGTGACATTCTGTATGTGGTTAGCTGTTAAATGTAATCCTATAGAGAGATGTCTGAGGGTATGGCTGAATGTTATATAATGAAATTTGCAAAGGTTAGCAATAGTGCAATCTCACAGAAAGGAATACACATTTTCTGTCCTAACTGCTTATTGAGTTGATAGTTCACTTTATGAAGTCTTTTTGTTTAGTTTTAAATTATCAGTGTCAGCTGGAAAGCTGAATGGTGTTCTGAAATAGCCAGTTTTAGGGAGTTGCTTTTTTGTATTTAGTACATAGTGGTCAATATATAATATTTTGTGAGAATTTTTTTTAATTATTGTTGAGATTGTTACATGTGTGTTGTTATACACATATATGAAGATCACTTATATTCAGTAGGAATGAGATCTGCTAAATGCTTCAGTTGCTTTAAATTCCTCTTGAAATGATTTGCTCCAAAAGATAACCCAGTCATTAAATGTATGGAATGGGTAATGTCATGTCTCTGTAAAAATATCTGACTTCAATTTTTTTTAAAACTTTTTTCAAGACTTTTGAGTCTGATCAGGAGAAGAAATTACTGGAAATTTCCTGTGTGGGCAATACAAACTTACTGTTGAGTCACTCTTTTACAGAAGTGTAAGTTAAGCATAAGAAAGCAGTTGCATGGGCAGTGGAAGATGGAGTTAGTGACATCAGCATGATCAAAAGGAAGGGGAAACTTTTATTTTAAAATGTTATTAAAAATGCAAAAGTGGTTTATTAATGAATTGATATTTATAGGAGGCCCATTCTTTTTCAGAAAAATATTTCTAAAATTTTTAAAGAGTTATTTAAAACTTTTTTTGGGAAAAAACGTCACATCAGCCATTACACTACAGCTTGGCACTTGGAAGGAAGTTGTCAGGAAGTAAAGTACTTCACATGAGGTTAACTTAAACTGAAGCAAATAAAAAAACCCGTCCAATTCAGGATCCTGTCTTTACCAGTGACCCAAAGCAGATGCCTAGGAAAGAGCAAAAGAATAGAGCAATGGTTCAGAGGTGCTTGTGCTGCTTCCTCCAGCTCATGCGTGTCTCCGGAAGATGAATTTCGTTTGTGTTCCCTAGTGCCTGATGGATTTTTCTTCTATGACTCTGCATGGTCAGCTTTCAAATACATGGAAAACTGTAGCTTCCATGATATCCTCCAGCTGGTGGTTATTGTACTAAAATGCAATATTACTGTTACAGTTACAAATGTTTATATTAATCACTGTTAATGGAACATGACCGAAGGACTTGAGCAAGGTGGCTGTGTTTTGCCAAGCGGAAAGCTGATAACTGTTAGTATCCAGCAATTGCTCCATGGCCTATAAGTTACAGGTAGAATACCAGGGGCTGAGGAATATGAGTGGGGCTCTTCCTCTGCCTGCCATCATGGGCTTCCCTTTCATTGAAGTATTTACTAAATAATACAGGATTTTGCTCATAGCTGGGTATTTGATGGAGTAAAGATTTGCAGGTCTGTGGCACGAAGGCTTGGTTAGTTTACCCAGTCTGAGCTGAACTATCAAAGGCAGGAGCTGACTGCATCCATCCTGCATTACCCTCCTGGTGACCAGGACGGCACCCTCAGCCTCAGAACACAATAGAGAGAGTCCTTGTTTGGATTGCACTTAACTGCGCGCAGCCATCTCAGTCAATCAGAATTGATGTTTCAAGAAAACAGAATTCTATGGTATTATGCATAGCTGAGGATACAGTATGGCAATATGAGAACATTGTACAACATTAGCATGGCAAACACTGAATGCCTAAGTTAATATTAGTAACTGCTCTGTTTATTGTACTGTCAGATACTTGGAAACTCCTTTATGTAGTACGATAGCTATGTAACTTTATACAGGAAGGATATAAATTTCTAATTAATTAATGGGCAGCCATAAAATGATTTAATAAAGTGACTTGATGATGAATAACAGCCTGAGCTGCTTGCTTACATTATTTCATCACGCTATTGCTAGCCTTCTATAATTTTTCAGGACCCCATATTCCAATGGCATATTTTTGAAGCCTGAAACATAGCAAAATAGGTCTCCACAAATTTTCTCCTCTGCATTATTCTGTAACAGTTATGTATAAAGTTAAATTCACTTTGTTTTTCCTAATTCTTCTGTTTTGGTAAGAATGGAGAAATAATCCTCTAGAGACAAGAATACAATGGAGCAAAGTTAGGGGATGTAGAAGCAGAAAGAACTGTGATTTATTTAAAAATCATAACAAAACATTAGCTTCTTAAGCCTCTCCAAATGGAGGAGCCACAAGTGAGTCATGAAAGAAAGTGATAATGTCAGAATATTCCCTCTTTTGCAAACGGTTTTGGGTCTTTCGCATTTCCTGTAATCTAGGATAATGTTCTGTGCTGACAGGAATTACTAATTTATTAAACACACAGACATTTTTAGGCAATAGGTGTATGTACTTTTTTAGCTGCTTGTCAGAAGTAAATTTTCCCTGTGTTTGCTTGCAGGTGAGCATGCAGGACTTGGCATCTGCAGCCAGGAAGGGACGCAAGCAGTCTTGGTTTGCCACCGATATATTCATTTGCCCTCTTCAGATATCTGCAGAGACTTGTTCAAGGCAGGTGGTTTTATCTCAGAATGTGCAAGTTCTTGTGTTATTTCTTCTATGAAACTTTGCTTTCGCACAGGTGCGTTTCTGATGTGGCTCTGTCTTTTTTTCCTTTCGTTTTTAGTTTTGGCTTCTCTGATCAGGTTGGTTTCTAACTGCTAAGTTTATGAACAAAACAGTGATTTGTACACTTAATATGCTGTTAAAACATTTATTTTTATTGAATTATTAAAAGTCAAAATGTGAACTAGAAGTCTGGAATCCAGAGTAAAATAGTTTGGAAGTTAATCAAAATCATATTACATTTGTTTTCAAAATTTATCTGACTACAATTATTACGTCTAATGATCCACTTCCAATATTCTTGAGACATATGACTATTTTGTATTTTGGACTATCCTGCCATGTACTTAGAAGAAAAAGAAAAGAAAACCATATGTTCGACTTTAGTGGTAAATCCCAGGACTTGTCTCTGTGGTTTTAAGGAGTGTGTAGATAAACCATGACAAAATAACTGATCCTAACTGAACTCTATCCACCATAAAAATGGCTAGTGAGCAAATATACTAAGGTAAGGAGCTCTCTTGGAATTTCATGCTTTTTATAAAAAAAAAAAAAAAAAAAAAAGCCTGTGGAAAGTTTCTAACTGTGGATTTGGCAACCTCCCTCTGTTCTTATCCCAGTTTCTTTCACATGCTGCTGGAAAAAAATCAAAGTTTAGCAATTAGTAATTTTTAACAGCCAGTTTGGAGAAAATGAGATAAAGCCTGAAAGACGAAGCAAGCTGCTTTTCTTTCTTCTTGTCTTCCTTCTGACAGAATTAGTTAGTGTAGTGTCTGCTTCATTTGCATATGTGAAGTATTAGTTACTTGTCTGGGCTTGTGCTTCATAATTTAAAGTGAATCCATCCTCCTTCAATTTTTTCTTCATTAATTTTTGATATAATTGTGAGAACTGAACACCTGGAATAGTGTTAGTGGAGAGAGCATCTTGCCCTGACCTCACTGCTTGCTTGCCTCCCTCTCATTCCTATGTGTAGGATCTAAGGGAAGAAGGAAGGTGAAGGTGTTTCTGTCAGGATGATGAAGGGACGGAAGACTTTGAAACTTGATCTTGATGTTGGGTCTCTTCTTAAAGCTACTCCATATCTGTGGATCTGCTCCTGAGGCTATTTTACCGTCATTCCCAAGCCATCTCTACCAATACATTCAGGTGGTCCCAGGGCTTGGTTGAGTTGTGCCATTCATAACCTGTGCCACCCATAACCTGTTCCTTAAAAGGGATAAGTCAGGCTTCCTAGTGGAGAAGCAACACCTTGTAGTCCAGAAATGAGGCTGTGATCACAATAGCTTTTATTATTGCCCAGCAGATGAGCCTCTGCATGGCTCACTGTCTGCAAGTGCATTGCCT
>JAYECN010831478.1:0-34357 GCA_035222435.1 Microcambeva ribeirae
ATCCACCATGACGCCCAGGTCCCTCTCTGCAGAGCTGCTCTCCAGAAGGTCGGTCCCCAGCCTGTACTGGTGACTGGAGTTGTTTTTCCCCAAGTGCAGGACCTTGCACTTGTCTTTGTTGAATTTCATAAGATTTCTCACTGCCCAGTTATTGAGATACAGAAGCAGATAGCAGTGGATAACTGAAAAAGATCAGGAATCCAGGAAGGCTCTGGGCAGGTTCTGGATGTACAAGGAAATTGGAAATAATTGTGGGCAGAGGACTGAGGAACTTAGAGTAATGGGAGAGAACTGGTTAGTCTAAAAGTGCCCAGGAGTTCTCATCACTGCAGAGGGCTGGAAAGGGAACCGGGGGCAGAGAGAAGAGGGGACTGAGTGTGACGGGAATGACAGCTGTTTCCACCCACTGGTAGGTTTTCCCTTGGCACAGAACACACTGTTCTGTCACCACCTTTTACCTGTGCAAATGTCTGTGCCACGCAAAGGCAGATTTCCTGGCTTCTTTCACTGACTCTTTTATTTTCTAATGCAGTTTTTATTTGGGCAGCAAGGTGTCCTTATTGCTTTGGCTAAGTTGATTCCAGCTTTATCTTGTAAAAACCATTTTGGATCCAAGCTTTTACTTTCATAGCAATATCAGCTTTAATCTCTAGATATAATTTATAGATATATGAACCAAGACATACAATTTCCACAGCTCATTAGCACTCAAAGAAAATCAGTTACGTTTGTATCCAGAGAACAAAATTAAGGCTGGCTCCATAGGGTGAGACCCAAGTGCCCCATCTCTGTCTCGTAGGAGTCATGAAATAGTGCAGAACTGGGCAAACAGAACCTTGTTTTCAGGTGCTACCTCTTAAGTTCACGTTCCTGGTGACTTCTGCATTTCTGAAAAGAAGGTTGTGATTTTGTACCTAAGCCTTGATGCATTTCCCCTTTTAATTTTTATAATCCATTTTTGAACAAAACAGAAGAAAACTCTTCAAGCATGTGGGTGTGCTTGCCACCTTCCCTTCCTGGCTATATGGCTGTCCTGAGCGACAGCTGTGTCCCCCTTTACAGGTGAATAATTTAAGCTGGAAATGTTTTCCTGTGACGGCCAGCGCAGCCTGACCCGGGATCGCCACAGGCGGCGCAGCCATTGCAGACAGGGAGGGGTGTGTGGGGGGGTGTCTAGGCGAACTACATCTCCCATGAGGTACCGCTGCTGCCCGCGCGGCGCCGCCAGCGGCAGCGAGCGCGCGGTGCGCGGCGGGAATTGTAGTCCTGCTGCTCTCCGGAAGTGATTCCGCGTCCGCCCGGGCAGCGGGGGCGCGGTGGTTTCCGGCCGTCGGCACTCATGGAGGCTCCGGAGCAGCCGGGCGTCTGAGGGGCTCGGCGGCCGCCGCCGCCATGTTCGGCTGCCTGGTGGCGGGCAGGCTGGTGAGCACTGCCCGTGCCGCGGCCGCCCGCACCCCCCGGGGCATCTCCCCACCTCCGCTGGCCCCTGCCCCGCGTCCCCCGGGGCAGGCGCCTTCCTCTCTCTTCGTTCAGTCCTGTCAGCTTCTGACAAGCTGGGAGCTTAAAAGCGGCTTTCTAAGGCCGGGCTGCAAGTTGGCTGCAAGGATGTGGCGCCTGGGGTTAAAAAATGAGGGATTCCATATGCTGTGGCATTTAGCCATCCTTTCATTGCCTGTCTAAGGGCCTGTTGGGTTTTCTGTGTGAGCAGGTTTCTGTGATTGCTGGGGTTGTGCCAGCCGGGTGGTCAGGAGCCCCAGCTGACAGACTTGGCAAGCTCAGCTGCAGCCTGTCTTGCTCCAAGGCAGGTGTGGGGCCAGGGTATCCTGATGCTGGGGGGTGAAGTCAGGGTAGCTGTGAGGCCTTGTGATTAGTTTTTTGCAGACTGTTGCAGGGTTGCTGAATTGACCTTTCATCTCTGTGTTTACTACTTGGATTAGTGCATTTCTCACATCTTTGCTACATTCTGCCTTCAGTGTCATCCAGAAAAGGAAAGCTCATGGTTACAGTTGAAAGAAGGAGAAGAAAATTTCTACTTAAACATTTCTTTTTTTTTTTTTCCTAGGTGCAAGCAGCTCCACAACAAGTTGCTGAGGACAAATTTGTCTTTGACTTGCCAGACTATGAAAACATCAATCACGTTGTGGTGTTCATGCTGGGAACTCTGCCTTTTCCCGAAGGAATGGGAGGATCTGTCTATTTTTGTTATCCGGACCAGAGTGGGATGGCAGTGTGGCAGCTGCTTGGGTTTGTCACTAATGAGAAGCCAAGTGCCATCTTCAAAATTTCCGGTCTCAAATCTGGTAAGATTAGTAAAACAGCAGTCGGTGGAATGAGTGTGTTGCAGTGTGCCTAAGGGAGTGGATGCGAGGAGGTGTTGATCGAAGGGGTGCTTGAAAAGGTGTTGGGGAGTAGCGGATGGGCTTTGTTGAAGTCTGGCTGTGTATTAATGCCCCTGGGGGAGTTTCTTGTGTTTTCCATTGTTGTTGGTGTTGATTTGGGACTTCATTGTAACAGCATTAGCATATAGGCTGCAGTGCTTCTGTATTGGGAAACTGAGGAAGAATGACTGTGCACCTTCCCTAGCGTGGTTTTAGGCACTTGGCTTGAAATGCCTGTGATACTTTCTTGTACCTCCTTTTGTCAAGGCATTTTATTCACTGTAACTGCCTGTTCTAACAAGTAAAGTTTGTCACAGTGCTTTTGGAGAGCTAGCTTTGTCTACTCCAGGTGCTGTGCACTATTTAATGATTCACTTCAGGGTATTATCATTGGAAAGCAGTTTTTTAAAATGCTTTTTTATTCTTGGTATACACCTGAGTAAAGATGTGGGAGTCAGAAAAGGCTAGTGCTACAGGAAGTAGTGTGTTTTTTTTTTTTGCTTTTTGTTAGTGTTGTTTTTTTTTTCCCCTTCTCTGCATGCCATCAAAATGAACTATCTTCAAGGCACACTTTTCATCTAAAAAAGAAGTAGGTATGCCAGTAATGCAGTTTGTAGTACTATGATGATAGATTAATACTCATCTCTTATATGTTTGTGTCATTTACAACCTTAACTTTAATGTCTGTTTAGATAACTATTGTTGATGCTGTGAGGAAATCTATTAATTCAGTAGGTGGCGTGCTTGCTTTTGAATGAGTCCTGGATAGTAATGTAAGACAAGGTAAGGGCTTTCCAGGTGCAGGGCAAAATAATTTCTGGTTGTGTATGTTACTCAGGATTTTCTTAGAACATGTAATAATAACATGAAAACTTTATTTTTCGTGGTTTTGTACGTCCTAAAGTCGTGGAGTGCGTGATACAGAATAAAGTGTAGAGGCACGAAGTGTTTCTTATGGGAACAGAGTAAAGTGTTTCTCTCCCCCCTCCCCCAGCTGGTGAATGTTTCCCTTATACTATACTCTTATACTAGTCTTATGCTAGGCTAGACTAAACTAGACTCATCAGAGAGCTTTGTAGCAAAAACATGTTTTCGAATGATTTTGAAGAATAGCTCCTCCAGGCATTACTTTCAAATAAATATTAGCTTGCTTTCTTTTGTATAATCCTATGTCTTATAATTTGAGGGAAATTCTGTGACCTAGCTGAATTTGTGTGCTGTGTGCCCTGTGCCATGTGTCAGCTTTCCTGTTGTTGTTTACAGATTATCTGGCTTCAGAGTCAGCATATATTGTACAGCCTTAGTTTCCATGCCCATAAACAAGTCTCTGACAGAGAGGACTGTGTAGAAAGGTGAGACAGGAGAGAGTGATTTAGAAAGTAGGAATCATCCTGTTGAAATCTGTTATTTGCATTTCAGTGCCTCAGATTAATTTCTTGAATGTGATAAATGCCATTGGCAGGTCCTCATAAAGTGGACGGGGTGCCAAGATTTCTCCTGATTCAGAGTGTCTATTTTCACTAGTAAGTAGTAGTGCTGTTGCATGAAGAGAATGAATAAGGAAGATTAACTTGAGTTTTATTCTGCAAGAAGTGACAAGGGATTATGTTTCTAGCATGGTTGCATTTAGTTAAAGCAGTAGTGTCAAGCTGAGTATCTCCATTGCCAAGGTGGGAAGGTATTTTCAGCGTAGTTACTTTTCCTGAGGTATTTATATATTCCCTGAGGGGGAAACAGCAAATAAACCTTTAAGTAAGGCTTATGATAAGCATGGAGGCTGGGCAAATAATTTTTAATGATGGAAGCTCAGGCTAAAATAATAATGCTAAGAGGTAATTTGGGCAATTAATGCTAGAATTAAGTTGATGTGGCCTTTGGCTTTGGAAAAAGAAAGGAAGTAATAATAAAGAGTGTCTGTTCCTTTTGCAAGCTGCAGTAGTTGACGAGAGCTTGTAGAATTGTAGGGATTAAGTCAGCTTTTTATCATTTATGTTAAGAATATGTGCATTAGATATAATGGAAGAAGCTTTGTGTGAACTTTAATAAAATGACTATAGGAATATATTGTGACATTAACTTGCTTGCTGGATGTCATTTATACATGACTTGCCTATGCTGCCAGTTGCTGAAATGACTGTGCTGTAAGAATACCAGAGCTACTTATGCTGTATATAAGACATTTGGGCTGTGCAGATCAAGTGGAAAGGCATTGCCACAGCTTATTTAGTCTTTTCCCTCCTTCTGTCTCACCCATACTCGCTGAGGAAAGGTGCTACAGAGGAATATTGTAGTGTTATTAAGTTGCTTTGCTAGATGAGCTAAGAGGAGGATTATTTTGTGAAATACGCTCTTGTTTGTGGTGAGCAGGGCAACAACATGAAAATCTAGTTTGAGGAGTTGATGAGGTTCTGCTCTGCCCACTTCTGTAGCCTGTCTAGATCCCTCTGAATGGCAGCAGAGCCCTCATTTGTATCAGCCTAGGCCCTCTAGGCCCAAACTGCTTTCTTACCGTATAAGATATGGTAATGCTACAGCTGGTGTGATTAGAATGTTCCTTTCTGACTGCTTTCTTCCTTTATAGCTATTTTGCTGATAGAATGTAGATGAATTTCATTTGACTGCCTGTAGAGAAGAGCCTAGGAATGTTCTTTGCCTCAAAATTGCAAAGTGCTTTTTCTTAATTGTGACTGGAGGTGTATCAGAAATGGAAAACAGCCATTAGGGGGACTGTGCAGTCTTACTGGGAGAATATTGACAAGTGGGACAAAGGGATAGCCTCTTGCATTCCAGATTTTCTGTGCCACACAGCTCCTTGTTCGTGTGTTCTTCTGTTTCCCCACTCACAAATTTACCAAGCAAAATAATGCCTGTAAGTGAGGGATGCAAACAGGTAAGGTTTCTGGCAAGGTCATGCTGAATTGGGGGTCAAGATTACATGAAAGGAACAGGGATAGATAATTTTTTTTTTTTTTTCTGGTTGTTCTTTGCTCTTGTTATGATGTAATATTTTGGAGACTATAGTATCTGAATGCCAAAATCTCAGTCTGTGTTTTGGTGTATCAACACATTGTTCCTTGCATTCATAATTTTAAGAGATAAGTAATTGTAAGAGATAACATTCAAGATGTGGAATATACAGTTAGCATAAGGATGGCAGGGGATTTTTTTTTTCTCTGATCCTTTTAGGCAGACAGCTCTTCAGGAGAGTGTCTTTATCTGTACTGCAGGCCGTCAGTCTCGGGAGGTCTCATTCTGTCATGCAAAGTGACAGAATAGATGTACTTTAAAGTCCCAATTTCAGCTACAGACTCTTCAAACAACAACAGTCATCTACAGTCACTACTTTAAAAAACCTTAATTAAAGTGCTGGTTAAAGTTTGGTTAAGGAATATCAGAGGTGATAATAGGGGCTGGAATGATGCCAGTATAAGATGTCTGCAGTTTTGGGAAGTGTTTTCTACCTGCTTTTTTTGTGACTTTTGCAAAACTGGAGACTTTTCTGTTTCACAGCTGTAGGTGTGACCTTTGCTGTGCTTGGTGGTGGTGTTGAGCTGTTCTAATCACACATGGAGCTGTCTACCTTTCTGTAGAGATAGCTTAAAATCAGAGTCATCTTCAAAGAATGTCCTTTAATTCATACTGCACAAAGAGGTTCACCAGCACTTCATTTGAATGAGTGCATCAAAAAACTGCAGCAGTGCTAAATGTCTTTGAGGTTTCCTGTGGGAATTAGGATGGGAATTACAGAAATGATTTCTAAAAAGAAAGGTATTGCAATATGTCACAGATCATATTTCCTATTGTACCTGGGATCAATTTCCATCATAGGAAGCTTTGAAAGTGTGTGGAGTTTCTTTTTTTCTTTTTTTTTTCTCCTTTTTCCCCTCCCTTTTTATTCTACAAAAAATTCTGAAGTCCTGCTGTATTTTAAATTTACCTAATCACAATTTCCTGTATTGTGTGTGTATATATGTTTGTGTGTGCTTGAGCATGTATTTCAACTGTGCTTTTCTTCTGGGTGTTGGTGATTGGAGAACTTCTCTGGTGGGGAGGGGGGGGGTAGAGTACCTTATACAGAGGAAGTATGATGGAACACATGTAAAGATAGTCTTACCTGGATTAAATCTAACATGCTGCTTATGGTGCTTTCAGGAAAAGGAAGCCAACACCCTTTTGGTGCCATGAACCTTCCTCAGACGCCAACGGTAGCCCAGATTGGAATCTCGGTGGAACTGCTGGAGAGTTTGGCCCAACAGACTCCTGTGGCAAGTGCTGCTGTATCATCAGTAGATTCCTTCACTGAGGTAACTATTCTTTCACTGTTTCATGGTGTGTGTGTGTGTGGGGGGGGGGTGTTTTTTTTTGTTTGTTTGTTTTTTATTGCTGATGCAAGTAGTTACAGAATCATAACTAACTTATTTTGATGTCTAATCATTTGGCTGAGTGCTATGGTGTTTTGAGATGACATTGTATTTCTCTGAAAGAATGTCTACGGAAGAATACTGTTTATTATATTTATTTTTTTGGCTGTTCAGTAAAATCAGTTAAACTCTGTAGTATCTCTGTCACTCTACTGTAAAAACATTTGTGTGGCTTTCTCATAGGAGCAGATACCCACTGTCTGTCACACATATGATTTGCAGATGTTGGAACTTCAGGGTGTAGACCTACAGGGATGGTTAAAAATTACTCAAATAACACAGACCTGAGCATAGATTCATGTAGAGATTCTATGGTGCTGTTTGCACTTGAGAAATCCTTTTAATGTAGTTCTGCAGAACAACAAGTGCTTCCCCCCCCCACACACCTTCTGCAGACCTTGGACTGCTACATTAGCCACTTTTACTGTGCAAGTCTGATAATTTGAATCACTGGAAGTCCTCAGCAATAGCAGTCAGCTGTCTAGCAGCAATAGCTGAGGGTAGATCTGCATGGCAACTGTTGATTTCACTAAAAGGGTCTTCACTGAAATTATTGTCTGCACGCAACATGTCAGATCACTGTATGGTTCTTCTGAGTAGTTACTTGTGTTTTGAAAAGTCAAGAAGGTATCTTTTTGAAATCCTGTTATGTAGATTTGTTATAAATCTAGGATTTGATCTTCTGGTCAAAAAAAAATCAAGTTGATGTTTCTAGAACCATTGATGGCTCTTGCATCATCTTTTGACACATAAGAAGTCAAAGAGAATCTTTTTTGGGGGCTTTTTTTCTTTTCTTTTTTTCCTATGTTTGCTTTTCATACAGATGTTTATTGAAGTAGACTACCAGAATTATTGTTTCATTACCAATGAAACTGATGTCCTCTGGCAGATTATACACATTATAGCTTCAAATAACTCTCCAAGGCAGGAAGTACCGATCTTGATGATGAGTTGACTGACAGCAAATGAGTTTACTGGAGCAAATGACATCTAAATATTAATTCTGATTCCACCATTTTAATAATAGCAGTAGTTAGGTCACTGTTTAATAATGTGTGACTAGAAGTTGTTTGTAGAGGCTGTTGGTGAATTTTCCTAGCAATAATATGATACAGGTGATGCACGTAGATGGAAACAGTTTGTAAATGGACAATGACTTTTTTCAACATCTGCTTTCAGCTATTTAAAACTGCTACTTTATAGCATTAAAAAATAGATTCTTTTAAAACCAAAATCATTTGTCACTATTCTAAATTAAGCAGTTATTCTTCTACATTGTAAGAAGGCTTATGAAGATTTATGATGATATTTTTATATAGTTATTGTATAAAAAGTAATGAAGTGAGACAGAGAGTTCTGTGTGAAAGTAGGGTGGGCCTGAGGATACATTCCTTGGATTCTAGGTCTCTTCTTGCATCAAAGTAGGTGTTGGGAAGTTCAAGGGTGTTGATGCATTGTCTCCCCCTCTCCCCCCCCAATCATTTCTTATTCAGAAGATGGTTTGTTCCCCTACTGAAAAAAGCGTGTATGCGTATGTATTTGTGTGTGTGTGTGTGCATATATAAAAATACTAACCCTAAAAAATAGGGGAAAGAAGGAAGCAGATACTGTACACTTACTTATTTGTAAGCTAACCAAGAATTTGCAGTTGTCCCATTCTCTCCACACAAGTCTCACTGATTCCTGGCTGAAATCCCTAAATCCACTTTCTTCGCTTGCACTTCCTCGTTACCACAGTTCTTGCTATGTATCTGACTTGTGTTTTTCCTGGCAATGACATGTAGCAGAGGATGCCAGCGTATCAGAATAAAAGCTGAAGGAAGTTTTCCCGTTGCTGGAGTCTGGCTCCTATCTTAATATGCATCTGTGCAAATTGTAATATAACAAAGCAGATCACTGCAGGCTTTTCAGCTGACTTAACAGCTACTTTTTTTGCTATAGCCTGGGATTTTCCACTTTGTGCCAATGTAGAGATTTCCCAGTGATTTAATTTGGAGGAAAAAACAAGCTGCAGTCACTGTGCCACTGGTTAAGTCACAGAATTTTACCAAAATGTGGTCTAAGATGAATTGGGGAAAATGTTTTTCCTAAAGTTCTTCATCCGGTTGAATAAAATGGGGTAAGGAGGGCAGAGTTGAAGATTCCAAGATGATTTCTTGACAGTAGAAGCATCTGAGGACAGGATAGTGTCAGGATGTTTTGCGTGGTATAATAATGCTAATTTTAATTCATGTGGGAGCTGTGTATCAGTTAAGCTTTTGCATAAAAAATAAATTGGAAATAAAGCCTCTTAAACTTAACATGTCTCTTTTATTTCAGTTCACTCAGAAGATGTTGGATAACTTCTATAATTTTGCTTCCTCATTTGCTGTTACTCAGGCGCAGATGACTCCAAATCCTTCTGAAGCTTTCATTCCTGCAAATGTAGTCCTGAAATGGTAATGGAAATTCTCAAACGTTTTTTCTCCCTCTTAGGTATAAAAACAGCTGGTTTTGAAGTATTAGATTACTGTCATGCTGAATAGTGAAATCTTCCACAAAAAATGTTTCTGATTTGCTACTGTTTATCTGAAATAGAGATGTTCTGTCTACTGCTTTTATGTTTCTCAGTGTCTTGATATTTTGATTAGAAAAATACTATGCATATTGCTCCTTTTAGAAATATATGTAGATCCTATGTAGATCCTTTGTAGATCACGGTATGTTGCTGATTATACAAATATTTCTTGAGTCATGGGAAGAGAGAGCATGTTATGACTGACAGTTTATGCTTATTTGTCATGCTTGATCTCTTCCACGAAATAGTTCCAGCTTAAGTATGTGACAGGGAGAAATTGTGTTTCTAGCTGACCAGATTATATCACCAACAAACCTGAGGCAAAAAGTACATCTCAGAATTGTTTTTCAGGGACTAATTTTGCAGATGTGTCCTTATGGGGATAGCACATGTGGTCTGGTGAACTGTAGACAGTCTTAAAAATGTCTGAAAAAGTCTTACCTGAAAAAATATTACCTGCAGTTTATCAGTTTAGCTCTCTTTAGCCATCTCTACAGTATTAACCTAACTCATTGTTTTAGAAAAGTATTTTGGGCTCTCTGAATTCTGTTTGTCCATTAGTATGGATCTGCACAGATATGTGAGCACTTAGCATAGGCAGTAAGCTTCCTTTGTGCAGTTGATGCAGAACACTTAATAGAAAGTAGTTCTTAAACTCATTTTTGACAAAGGGGAATATTGTTGTTGTAGCTTTTGTTTTACAATAATACTACCTGCCTAGGTACTCTGTGAACATAAGTGGTAAGCATTTCATGCTGTGAAATAGATGCATTTTTTTTCTTGTTCTCTGCACAGCTTGCATACTTTATATCTTTTTAAACTTTTCTAATTACTACTTTTTTTTTTTTTCCTCCTAGGTATGAGAACTTCCAGAGACGTCTGACACAGAACCCTCTCTTTTGGAAAACATAAATCATGGCATTTGAAGTGCTTTCCAAATAATGTCATCTGAAAGATGCAGTGAATATCTCCACTAAATTTTTTTTGGGGGGGGGAGGGGGGAGAACCAAAACCAGAAACGATTAGTCTGAATAGACAATATTGTAACTTTTATAACACTTTCAAATTATTTAAAATTAAAATCCATGAAAACTACTTATGCTGTTTTTTGGTTGTTATTGAAGTACTTGGCTTCTGCCAGGAGTCAGTGGTGCATATGCATATTTAGAAATACTCTTCTGCAACTGTATGTAAAATGGAAGGAATTAAAAGAAAAGATGTCAGCATGGTTTCATACTCGTGTGAAGTTTTCTAGTGCTGGAGAACTGTAAACAAAAAGTAGGGTCTTTATCTCATTCTTAAGGATTATCAGACTACTTATTGAGAATATATTGATTTTATGGTTAGTACTGAAGTACACACATTTTTCAGGCAACCAAAATTCCTGTCCCTATGAATATGTATCATACCATATGAATGGTTCAACTGCATTTCTTATTCTTTCTCTCTTAAGATTCCTTTGGGCTGAATTTCAGGGTAGCTGTTTTAATTTTTTTAATTTATGGGCCAACTAAGATATGTAGATTTATATTTTACAATCCAAAAGTGTTCAGTGAGATGAGAGCTGGATTACTGGCACTACAAGTATTTGTATGGAGTATCATGAAATATGGGGGTTTTTTGTTTGTTTTTTTTTTTGTTTGTTTTTGGTTTTGTTTTCAGCCCAGGGCAAGATGAATGCACTAAGCCTCACTGTGTTTATTCAGTCAGGGAAGATACTCCTCTGCTACCAGAAGCTGCAGACAGGTTTCCTTCTCTAGAGGCAACATGGCTGAGCCTCCACATGGGAACAGCAAGTTGTGGTCCTCAGTGCACAGCCCTCCTTGGGGAGGGGACAGGTCCCTATAATGACCAGGCTCAGCCTGTCTTTCTTATAACCTAGATGAAAAGCGTGAACACTGATAATTTGGGGCTTCTGTTTCCAGAGCTCAAGAAACTTGTGATTGGAAGGCCTTCAGAAGCTATTTTGCCAGTGATCTCTTAGTAGTTTCTAATAGTTTGAACTAAGAGTGGTATGGACCCCTCCTGCTTCTTGGACACCAGGCTCGCTTTCTCTGCAGCTTGCTCTCCTGCTGCAGTCCTCAAGGGTGTTGCATGTGCTGCTTTTGAAAACATGGTCTCTATAGTGCTTCTAAGATAGCTCTGTGACAAGATAAGAGATGTCATGAAAGCCTCAAAGGAACTGCAGTGTCCTCTGTGCAGACTGGTGGTGTCTCTTTTCCAGCTTGCAGTTTAAAACAGCACCTACATCAGGTATGAAATGTACCTCAGAGAAACCCAGCAATCTCCCAGGAGAAAAAGCAGAAAATATTATTTTTTGGGAAAAGACTAACAGAAAAGGTAATTCCAGAACTGACTTTGTGCTTTTTCTCCCTGTCCTTGGTGCTAGCTGCTCAAACCCTGGATTGAAAGTCCATGTTTGGTACAGGATAAAAGAGCTGCTGTAGTTCTGTTTTGTCATGCTGGTGAATCCTAGGTGAGACTTTCTGGAGCATATGGCTACTACAAAGTGTTCTTTTTCTAAACTGGTTCATGCACCTGGGAGCAAACATTTAGGGGGATCCCTCAAGGTGCTGAATAGCAAATTTAGCCTTGGATTGGAAGTAGTGGAGGTGTTTCTCACTCTGATGCCCTCCATTTTTGAGGGGAAGAAACATCATCCGGAAATTGTTTTTTAGGAACAGCTCCTAACCTGAGCTCTATGCTTCAAATTAGGAATTCAAACCCTTTTAGTTATCAACAAATTTCTCTAGAAGACTGCCTGTGGGTTCAGTGTGTTATAAACATGTATTTGTGCAGATGAAGCTGACATAGAAATCCAATATTCTGTGAGATAAAATTACTTTTCAGAAAGAGATTCTGTGAGTTCTCCCAGTCAACTTTTCACAACTGGATAAAGCAGGAAAATAAAGTAATACCAACAGGAGTAAACTATTTTGCAGAAATGAAATGTTGGACAAGTTCCTGCATCAAAAAAAAACAGTAGTTATGATCAAAACAACTCAGTTAATTCCCCATATCAATATGTGCTTCTCATTGGAATCCTCATTAAGAAGTTTGTTTGAGAGTTTCAGTGTTTTATGCTTACAGGGTTTTTTGGGGGGTCTTGATTTGAAGGAAGGATGAGAAAAAGAGGAGCAGAACCCTCAGGTGATACTCTTTGAAAAACAGTGGCGCGTAACACCATTGTGACTTTGTCACTAGCTTGGACATCACAGGTTTGTGTCATTTTACAGAGACCACTGAGGCTTCATCAGAAGCAGAGCCAAGAAGGTCTGGGCTGAAATCAGCATGTGGTATTTTCTTTGCCTTTCTCCTGGTATCTAAAACTTAGCAGGTTTCATTGCAGTTCCTCAGCACTCTGCAGAAGGTCCACCAACAGGGCAAGTACAATGTATACTGGCATTGCAAGTTACATATATCTGATGTAACGTTCACATGAAGAGTATCATGTGATATACACTAGGTACACCTCTACATCCTGCACATCACTTTTTATGTTTTCCTGAGCAAAGGAGTGAGTTCATTCTTTGAATTCCCTAAAATAATAATTTGATAAGCGATATGCCTTACAGCTATTTATTGTACTCAAAGACAATGAGACTTTTGTATTTATGCATGTATTCCTTAGAATTTGTTATAACTATGCTTGTTTAAAGTAAGTTTCAAGTTTTGTTTTTTATTTAGCTTCCCTTGACAGGATATGAAATATTGAATGAGCAGCACCATGTAAGCCCTGGAGGGTTGCAAAAGGACAGCTCAGCATATAGGGATTGAGTTTCAACCTTTGCTTACAAGGCACTTCTCTGAAGTTAGTGCCATAACTGTTCAACTGCAACTATATTCTTTTTGGCCCAGGGAAGCTCCTATTGCTCTGTTTGTCTATCAGAGCACAGGTTGTCCAAGTTAGTTGGAAATAAAATTCCTCAATTTGCCTGGGAACGGTTTTCTGTGTTTTCTACAAGAAGTCATTCTCTTGAATCTTGCCCTATTCTTTCTTCTGGTGTTCACACATGTTTTTGTACATACTTCAATCTCTTACCAGCTGTAAGAAGTAACCTGTGCCCTAACAATGCCCTATTTATCCGTAGGAACTGTGAAAGAAAAACCTATTAAAAATTTCAGCACTAGCCCATTGTTATTTGTTTGGATATAATGGAATAAGCAGTTATGACTGATTAGCTTCTTGTCTTCATCAGGAAGCCCAGATTTGAGAACTATTGAAACACTAAGGCTGAACTACCCCAGTCCTAGGCCTCAGTTTGGATGTGAACTTCAGTGAGTGAATTCATCCCTTGCCAGTTCTTTTTTCCCGTTGGCGCTGAAGGAGTGGAATGAAATAGTGTTTTAAAGCTTGAAATGTTGCATGTTAGTGGGGGTGGCCGAGCGCAAGAGCAAAGGCACTGAGACAGGAGACAAGAGCTCATCTTACACTGCCACTTGGGTACAGACCCATAAGGCTACACCGTGTCTAAAAGGCAAAGGGCACCCCTGTCTAACTGGGCCGGAGCTCAGTATGGCTGTTGTGCGTTCTTGTGAGATCTTGAGATCTTCTTTGTGTTTTTTATTTAATTATGTAGTAGTTGCCTAGGAGTTGTTGATCTTTCTGGGCAAGGATGCAGCAGAGTTGATCTTAAAGTTGTACCTCCTGCCAAAATCTGCCCTTAGCCTGAGGTGTTGCCCTAGAACATGCTTGTGACAATGTGATCTCCATCCTCAGGTGAGTGGCTTAGTAAATTTAGGCATTTACATAAAGCAAGATCACATGGAGCAAGCAATAATCCCTTTTGTACATTAAATGTATTTGTCAATATTAACTTGTAGCAGTAAAACACACAAAATTACAGTATATGTTGAGGACATCTGAGCAGAAGGTAGTCATTCCTAGGGAAAGGAAAAGCACGAATTACAGGAGGAAATCCCAGCCAAGCTGAGTTCAGCCTAGCAAGAAACCTCATTCATTTATCAGAACACATACTGGGACCCTACCTGAACACACAGTTTCTATTGATATGACTTCCACTCGTTGCTTTATGTTTTCTCATTGTGTGCCTTTGTGCTGAGTCTTGCTCCTTTTATCTTTAACCATCCTAACAGTGCTGAAGACAAAAGTTACTTTTCTCCGCTTTCTCCTTTTCATCTCCAGTGCAAACAAGCTCGGCTCTATCTCCCTTCATCCCTTTCTATCTTGCTGGTCCTTCACAAGACTCACTCTTGGGAATATTTCACTCTTGTGAAGAGTATATGAATATTTTCCTTTTATGCGGGAATGCAGAACTGGATATAGCTTAAGCCTTTCCTAAGTTTTTAATCCAGATTACATAGTCATCAAAAACATTTTCTCTAGCCTTTCTTTTGCAGCTCACATACTTGGAGAAGGTCTTCTCATTGCTTTTTCACATCCCTAGATAGTTCCAACTCCAGCTGAGCTTTGGCTTTCCTAACTCCATTACTGCACCCTCTGGCTATGTCTCTGTGCCTCTCAGACAGCCTTAGCTTCTTTCTACTTCCTCTGTTCTCTGGAAAGACTGCAAATAAGTCAGATGAGTTCCTTGAACCTATTCTACATGGGTACGGAATTATGACTGTATTGCTTCAGGCCAAAGATTCATTTCCACCAGGATCTTATTCATCTGTGATAGTTTTGAATATTGGTGCTTATGCAGGATTAAAGCAGGTATACAGTGATAATTCTTCCCCAGCCTCCAAAAATTTACATTGTACAGCCCTCCTATACTGTGTCATTGTATTTAACAGCCTCACATGGATTATTTTTCCATGAATTTGTACACGTGCCTTCTGAACTCTTGTGAAGCCTTAATATTCAAAATACCATTTGAAAAGGAGCTTGACAGGAAAAAATCCTTTTAAAAAAATTTTTGTTTGTTAATTTTTTGTTTGTTTTGAACTAGCTGTCTTTTTCTTGATGTTCCCCAAGTCTTGCACTGGAAGAGACAATAAATGATGAGCCTTTTATTTTCCATCTCCAGGTCATTACTGAGTTCATGAACCTATGTCATATCTTCCTTCAAATGCTTTCTTCCAGCCTGAGGAGTCCTGGTCTATGTAGTCATTTCTCATGCAAAAGTTATTGCATATCTTTTATCATCCTTGTCGTGTTCTGTTCACAAAAGTTGTGGCTTTCTATCTGCCTTTCCAGGGCCAGAGATCTTTTTTTTCCCTCTTCTGTTTGACAGGATCTGAGAAAAAAATTCTCCCGAGATTCATAGTATTTTGGATAGCTACAGTTTCCTGACTTTGTACTTACCAGAACAAGGCTGAGCAAGCTATTCATGGTCCGTTTTCACAGGATCTACTGCAGGGAAGGAATCAGCCCTGTAGGCAATTCCGATTGTCAACTCATGAGAAAAGTCATCCATTTCTGATCCAGTTCTGATGAAGTGGGAGTAGAACTGTCGAACAGGGTCATCAGTCAGACACTAACCAGCTCTGCCACTGCAGGAAGGTGGTGAAGCTCTCAGTCAGCCCCATGAAATCAGATGATAATGAAGAATAGACACCTGACTTATTTCTTTGACTTAACAAGAGTGTGCAGTTTGCAAGCCATGGTGGTGGAGGGGGGAAGGAGATATCAAATACTATGTTAGCTATATGACCGACTCTGGCAGTACTGGATTCACAAACAGTCTGTTGACGGTAGGTCCAATCTCCTTCCTAGGAGCGAATTGAATTCCCATATAGCATGATCAACTATAAGCTCGACTCTGGTATTATCGGATTCACGAACAGTCTGTCAGCTGTAGGCCCGCTTGCCTTCCAAACAAGTAGTTGAGTTCACGAATAGCATGATTTATTCAAATGCGACATTTACAAAGTGGGTCTCGGATGTCAGTACGGGAGATTTTCTACTACTACTATTTTTTTTTTCTACTATTTTCTACTTTTTTTTAGCTAGCTCTGATGTACAAATGTGCAATCATCACCCACCCCAGAAGATGGTAGAGGGCTGACAGGCTCAAGTCTCCTCAGGTGGTGTCCTGACCAGAGGGGAGGAAAGAGGGTTCAGACGGTTGACTGATCCCAGAAGATACAATGGAATCTTCCCTCTCCCTTCTTTCATCCTTAGTTCCTCTTGTATACCTTTTCTTTACATTCACGTGGATCTTGAGTGACTATAGTGACTGGTGAAAAAGTTTCTTGCTTTCATTTAAAGGTAGAGTCAATCGAAAATCTAGAGCGCATGCTCAGTGAGGAGTGGTCGTACCTTGGAGGCGGGTAACTTTTGGGATGGAGGGGTGTTTTGACATTATAAAGAGCTTATAATGAGAAAAATTCAAGCAAATTTCCTCCGAAAGGAGTGATTTGCCACCCTTGCTGGCTCAGCCCCAGACATGTTACCGTGTATCTCCCATTGGACAGCTACTGTGCGGCTGGTCAGCGGCCCAGCACAGGGAGTGCAACAGAGTTTGACCACGGTGTCTTCATTTGACTCTACCCTCTGTTACTCCTCTTTGCAGCTGTGAGGAGGGCAGATTGTCCTGCCTAGGGACCTGTGTAGGAGCAGAGTCCCTGCAGACCAACCGTCCTGGAAGTGACAACTCTGTATAACCCCAAGCAAGTTCTGTAATGCCAAAACTTCTGTGAGGCCCTAGTTTTTCTTTAAGTTTCTCATTTTCAAGCAATTCTTCACAGAGTGGAATCAGAAATAGTTAATATTTAAATGGATTATTGTATATGGCTGAGGTATCTCAAAACTCTGCTTCTTGACACCTTGAATGAGTGAGCACAGAGGCACCCATCATTTAGCAGGGCGGAGGGCATTTGGGGTAATGGAAATACATGCTAGGAAGGATGTGGTTGGGTAAAGGTGAAGAAGCAGATGCCTCATGCAATAGAGGAGGAACAAGGCTAAGTGGAGCACATAGGAACACCATGTTGAGTAATACAGGGTCAGTGGATTAAAGGATATTTGAGAAAGAGATTGTAATCATCTTTCTGCTGGGCAGCGGCCTCTATTTGTTGTCTTGCTGCTTTCCGTTGTGTTTTTAATCAAGTGGTAAAAGTTCTAACACTTCTGGATCCAGTGAACATTTTGATTACAGAAATAGTTATTAAGAAAGAATTATCAGGTATATCTGCACAAGTGAGATAGATGCTTGGAGACTGGAAATCACAAACACAAGAAAATGGGAGTGACCCTCATAAGATTGAAATTGTCCTCTGGAGGAGCATTGTTGTGCTACAGCAGGCATCTAGGGAGCACAGCCCTTCTAACAGACGTCTCCATTATAAATGAAATGAGTCCAGTTATTCCTCCAGCTGAGGATGATCTGACAGTACCTGATTACTCGTCAGTGAAAGATTTGTCTATGATGCATCAGTTTAATTGTAGAAAAATATGGAAAACTTAAAATTTCTATCTATTCCTCACATGACCTTTTGGGACCCAGGTTCCCTGGAGGTCTCACTAGTTCTTGCTGCCTTTAAGATCTTTGAGTCATTATGGAGAAGTACTGAATATTTTATCTGCAAAGTCAAAAGTTCTAGGACAGAGACCAAATTTATACTTTTAAGCAAATGGCACTTTCTGTCCAGCAGATGGTGATAAAATACCAGTATTTAGCCTATCAAGCACTGTCTGTTATGACAAACTTAAGAGATTGACTTTGACAGTGTACCGAGGAAAAGCTGTTCTATTCAAACAGTTTAAACTAGAGTCAGGATAGAAACAGTTTATGAATTTATTAAGGAGAAGATGACAAGTAATTAACTATCAGTCAGTGAACTATACATTCAGGATGAAAACTGGTTATATAATGGATAAACCACAAAGCTGGACATTTGCAGAAATTACCGCAGAATATTGCAGTACTGTAAACACCTCCTAAGGTCTAGACACTCTTCTGCAAGTAATTGCAAGAAATTCTAGTCTCCCTCCGCATACACAAATGCATCCCTCTAGGACATATGGGTCATGAGCACACCAACTTCTTTCTGTAGTATTAGCCAACTGGTTAACTTTCTGTCTGTAATCAGAATTTATAATAAACTTTGCAACATTTTTTTTTTTTGTAAATCAGTTCCACTGTATAGAAGACTTTAAATAGCTCAGCACAGCTATTCTTAAACATTTCAAAAGTCAAATCTGTCTTCTGAAAAATTATTAAAATCAGTTTAGTTCAGTTTCATCTGATGATGCAATGTCTCTTGCCTGTATGTATGAATAAAAAGATAAAAGCATACAGCCACATAAGGAAAAAGTTTGCATTAATTTATAACATAGGCAAGACATTAATCCTCTGAACTGTGATGCTGATGCATGACAGAATGTGTTGTCCAGATATAATTTTCTGAATCTATGTGTCCTGACTCCAAGGATTTCCGTTCTATCATCGAACTTAGCAGCTCATTGTTCCTTCTGTCGAGGCCTCTTCAGGTTACCTGTTTTGATCAAATTAGGTTAGTTTGAACACAGTAAATATTAGATCTTTGCTAACTGAGCAAATTATAAATGAAACAAGTTAGGGATTTGGCAGATGGTTAAAGGGACACCAGATAACATGACACTGCAGTTTCAGTCATTCTCCTCCTGTCACTTGTTGGCCCGTAGTCCTTATCAAGGCTCTTCATGCTCAGTTCTTGTTCACATTGTCCTGGTAGCCACAGCTCATTATATGCAGCTACTCAACTCCTAATTAGGATGCTACAGAAGGTCTTGATGTCCTGTGACAGAAGTAGTCACAAGTGTCAGAAGCGTTTAGATTTACCAGTTCCTCAAATACCTGAGAGACAGGCATGGTATGGCTCTTTCTCAATAAAGAAAAGCGCTTGCCTAAGAACAGTACTTTTCTACATCATATGCTGTTGGTGTTGCTTTTTATGTGAGAAAAATTGCCCTGATTTTCTTGCTGGTTTGTGGGTAAAAGATTGATTAAGAAATGACTACACCAAAATAGCTGTTGCATTCACTGTCTGAGCTGAGAAAAAGTAGGAGGAAGGTGAGGTGTGCAACCTCTTGAAGGAGAGGCATAAATAAACATTGAAGGTTTGTTCATGTGACTGCAGATGGTTGACTTTGCCTGTTTTGGTCCATTACAGCTTGACATCTGGGACATGATAGCCGTTTATTTCTGAACTCAGTCTGTCCCAGCTATAAAATAAAACCACCTGTGTTTCACTTTGCAGCTTGCATTGGAGCTGGACTGTCAGCCACATCTCAGCTGACACGTGCCAACTTGTTGGCTTTCAGTATATGGAACAGACAAAACCTTGTGAATATGCAGGTTAGACCTCATAGCAACCTGTTTGGTTAACCTCATAGTACATGCTGTTAATTCCTAGTCTTGGAAAATGCAATAACTCTTCACCACACCTGAATTTGCCTGACCAGAGACTGGAAACCTCTTTTCAGATGTCCTTCTTGTCACTCAATTCTGTCTTCACTCATGACTGCAGACAACTTCTCTCGTCGTGGAGCTGACTGTCATGTCCAGAAGCTCCGTTTGTATTTCAGACTTGGACAGTACTTTTCATTCAGTACAGGTATAACGGGAAAGACAATAGTGGCAACGTGAGTCGAAGTGCACGTGGATTCAGTGCTGTGTGGATTCATAATTTACTATTGATGTATGAGGGTCAAGTAGCCATATGAAGCACTTACCATGCACAAGCTGAAGGGAAAAATGCTTCTTGCTAATGCTGGAGAAAGGGCATAAGGCTGAAGAAAGTGCACTTCTTGGACATCAGTGATGGAAAATATTATGTATCTCTTTTTTTATTTTTTCGTTTTCCCTTGTACTCCAGCGAATCCTGCTAAGCAACCCCTCATCTAGCTCACTGTAATTTAGCCCTGTTTTAAACACTTTTTAAAATGTGAGTCTGTATTTCAAGTACAACTAGTATTATTTAAACACTGGTATGCATTTGTCCATTGACAAAGAAGGACAGGCCCAACCAATATTTATAATCTCCCCTAGAAAGAAGTGACAATTTTTCCCCCTTAGCTGACAAATCTCCATTGTGTCAAAAAAGGTTACAATTGATCTTTGTCATTAAATTCAATAATGTCCAAATTTACAGATACCTTGTTTCAAGCTAATACAGATAAATGAGGTTCATGGTAAAATATTGACTTTTACTTTGCACCTGTGCACCTCAGCACTTTATGCATTCGATTAACATACAAGCAAGTCTGTAAAATCAAATAAATGAATGCAAGGAGTAATGTTTTATTCTCCTTAAATGATATATGAGACTCAGCTACTTACAGTGAGACGTTGCGAGAAATGTAAAGCTAAGCCAATTCTTGGAATGCTGATACAGGAGATTCAGTGAAAAATTGATATTTGTATGAGGAAACTTCTGTAGGGAAAGTCAGAACACCATGTAGTGGTGTAAAGCTCATTTGTCTGCACCTTGATCATGGTATCTACCTAGTGCAGTCAAACATTGCATAAGAAACATTTTGGAGAAATAAGGTACATGTATTTAATGCTTAGCTACTGGAATATCTTGCTAAGGGCTGTGTTTGATCATCTGCATGGAAATCTTTAAAGCAAGATTTTATATTTCCCTGCAGGCAATACTATGACTCAGCTATGAATATTGATTTATTAAAGAAGCTTATTCAGGAGAGGTCATTATGCAGGAGTCTGGACTGGTCAATCACACTGATTATTTCTCTTCTCAGAGTTTATTTATTTGTGCACTGAGCTGGCACAGGCAAACCATCAGAGGCATGATTCTTTTTAAAGAGCATTTACTCTTAGCTGGGGAAACTGCTAAGATTTCACTAGCCCAGAGCCAGAGGAGTTTTCAAAGTATCTAACTTGAGCAGAGGAAAAGTAACAACTCCTTTCAGACTTACGCTCTCGCTATTTTTGATCCATGCAAAACAGAGATTCTCAAGTGGTGTAAACTGCTAAAGCACCATTAACATCAAGAGAAAATCTTCAGCAAATAAAGAAGTGTATTTTATGCATTTTGATTAGTCTCTATTTACAGGCGACAGAAAAAAGCTGGAACAAAATGCAGTATTGACACTGTTTCTTCTGTCCTCCTCAGTCATGTAGCCACTTGGGCCCTGTTTTCTAGACTAATGATCCTGGCCAATTTTGTCATGCTACCAAGCTCTAGAATGAGGATGTCCTATTCAAAATTCCTCTCAGATAAAGATGAAAACAAAAATTAAAAAAATTAAAAAAGAGGAAAGTCTCTAGAAGAAAGTGTTCCACAAAGTTTCTTCCAGATCCCATTCTACAGATGGAAGTCCTTGCAATGTCCTCCCAAAAAGAAGCTTCTGCCTGTCTTAGTCTTTCTTCTGTAGATTTTTCTGTTTGATGGATCCCTAGCTATTTCGAAAGGAAAGGGACTTTGCTTTACTAGAAAAGCACACAATCTTGAAATGTCACAGGAGTCAGGAGTGTTTTTCCTTTGGAAGTTAATATGGAGATAATATTATATAAGCAGATTTTGGAAGACTTGAGTTCATTTCCAGCTCTATAATGAGCATTTGGTATATATTGGGCCAGGTGCAGGAGGCTGATCCATTAGCTTTACCAAATGTAGACATCTATCAAGTTACTTGAGACTTTATAGTTAATGGAGGGAAGTTAGATACTTTCATCTGACCTGTTCTACTTATCTGTGGCAAGACGTGATACACCACACCACAAATTACAAAAGCAATCCAGGATAACTGGGTGACACATAGAAAGAAGAAAATGTGTGAAAATGGATCAGCTACTCTCCTAGGCAGATGGGCTTCGGATCAGGAGATCTGGATACTCTGGAAAGGATTATGTCATCTTCCATCACCTCAAAATGTTGAACAGATTCTGAAAACTTTAAAAAAAAAATTGTTCTTGGATAAGAAAGTTGAAGTCTGACAGTACTTCACAACATTTCTTTGACTCAAGGTCATCATGAATTAATTTTCAACATCCATGGACTCGGTTGTCTATGTCCAATAAATTATGGCAGATAATTAAACTATTCATTTTAACTTCACTGTTGCACTCCAATGTCCTTTTAGTTCTGATATACTGGGTACTTCTTCTGCAATAGAAAATTTGGCCAGGTCCATTATTTTCATAAGGGAATTTATGGAATGGTGTCCTGTGAACATTTTGTTTGAAAAGTTGCTGTCATTTGTCTACTGAACAAAAACATCCCCTCTGCCTTAATTATTATTATTATTATTTTAGGAAAAAATGTTTTCCTTCTACCTTGATTCTTTGGAGTTATATAATATTTATGAATATGCAGTTCTCTATAAGTAATTCATGTTATCTGTGCATCTGTGTTTCTTACCTCCTCATGCTCTTTGACAAGTTTACATAGAGAAAATTTTGAGATAATTAGAGCTATCATCCTTATTTTGCAAATTAAGACACAAAAAGTTTTCTGTTGGCTTCAGTGAGCTTTGTATCAGGCTGTAAGTATGTCAGTCAAAGTTTCATAGAATGCTGCACATCTAAGGAAAGAATCCAGAACATCTAAATCTCACTGAGTGTATGGAAATAAATGCAGGTCATTAGGATTAATTAGAATGGCAGGTTGCACTCAATCTTGTGTAGACCTTGCTTTCTGTTTTAGGTCATCAATATCCACTACTGCTTTCTATACTAATAATCTTGTAGTACAGATATCTAGATTATCAATCTCTAAAATTGGCCTTTTAGACAGAACCAGTACAAAACTCTAAGGCTCATCACTGCTAAAATACTGAGACATGCATTCACTTCTATGGATGCATTAATGCTTGTGTCTCTAGTTACAATAACACCCACAAATGAGGATATATGTCCAGTTCCACAGGAAAATATGGTGGGGACAGAAAGCTCCCTGAGCCTACCCACGTGGATGCATGGACTAGCTGCTCTCTACACCCTCTGGGCTCTTGCTGACTGCTGGTTGCACAGCAGTGGACTCCTGGCTCCCTTGGAAGCCAATCTGCTACAGCTGTAAGAAGTGGCAGCACAAGCTGAAGGAGTGTAGAAATGATGCTTTCAGAGGTCACTGTTTCCAGCGAATGTTGGGACCTAGGGGATTTCTTTTTCTGGGCCATTAAAGTCAGATCACCATGGTCTGGGTCTTCAAGACCTGCCAGTAATGAGGTTGAGCATGTTTTTCCCAACTGGTGCACCATCACAAACACACACTCAATCACTCACAGTGCAGACATGGCTGGTTCTACAGATCAAGATAGACAGACAGCAGTGGTTTCAGCACAGACAACCCAGACCTGATCACCTTCCCTGTCTGACTGAGATTACTATCTGCTAGTGGAGTATATATATTTGCACAATACCAGCAGTAGCTGACCTTAGAAATCAGGTGTGCCTTGAGAGTTGTCCCGCAGAACTGGATCCTTTCATCTGCTGGCACCTAGACCTGAGAAGCTGTCAGGCTTGTGGCCGGCACTCAGTCCTCTAACTGCCCTAACCCTCACATTCACACAGTTCACTGGGAAGATGATTTAATTGGAGGTTATGACACTGCTGTGACTAGGTATGTGGACTGGTCAGGCTGGAGTACTGACCAGCAATATATTTACGTACAACCAGCCCCCTTTATTATTTATTTTCACACATTTGTTCCTGCCTGATACATCTTGTTCCCCAGCTTTCCCCACCTTTGGTCTTCCCTCTAAACATCCCATAATATTTTGTACCTTCCCACATTCTCCTTAAAATGTCCCCTAATGACTTTTACACAGCTGCAAAATTCTCTTTGCTCCATCCCCAAACTCTTTCCCCACGCATCTTGTAAAAGTCCTATATCCCTTTAGATATTGATCCCTTTGAGCACTCTCGGCATTCCAGGGGAAGTTTATGACTGACTCATCTTGGAGGATTTTGCACCATGGAAAATTCTTCTCTGAAATCTCAGGAGCAGCTGATTCAGGGATCTCTAGTAGGTTACTGGGAGCTTGTCACTGTTATTCTGATCCTCACTGGGATCAGACTTTGTTTAAAGTGCTTAGGCTTTAATCGGATAACCTAATAGGTGCTGCAGCTACATTACTGGAAATCCTCTCTCTCTCTGTGTCTACATTTGAGTTCAGCTTATACATTTTCTTTTACTTCTCACTATGAAGTTCAATCAACCATTTTTATGATCACTAGAATGTGTCCCTGCCAACAACGTACCAAGAAATTTGGAGCCAGATTCCTCCTGAGCAAAGTGGCACAGGTCAGCTGAAGTCAATAGAATTATTCAGCTTCAATCACACATGAATTTGTTCTCTGATGCCTAATGCTTTTTTAATGTTTGCTCTTTTTTTTATAGATGTAGGCAACAGTTACAATTTGCTTGAGGACTAGGAAACTGACAGATAGGCCTGTATTTTTAACATGTCTGTTTTCCAATGAAAACTATTAGACAAATGGACAACTCTCATATTTATATTCTATGAGGTTTCAAAGGCTTGTAGGGATTTTATTCAAATCTATTTACATGGAACTCTGATCACAGAGGTATCTCTGGAGAATGTGCTTACTGAGCCTATCAGAATTGCTTCTCAAGTTAAGTTTCTTGTCGATTTGGAGAAACAGGTCCAAATCTAAGCTTATAAAGTGTGATAATAGGTAAGAGGCATACAGAGCTGTATGTGGAGTATGTAAAATATAGCCAGAAATGAAGGACTCCAAATAAGAAATATTGTTCTCTGGGAGAGAACTGCATTGTTTTTACTACATATTTAGTAAGCTTTCTCTCAGTCACAGAAGTTTAGCAATACAAGGTGAAATTTGTACAGAAATATACACTTCACTCATAACTGTTTATCTCAAGAAATTTGACAACCTAATTATGATGAATGGCAAGAATTTCCCCAAACCATATGAAGTAGCATTTCTGTGTCCATTTCTCTGTATTGCTAAATATTCATTTTTCATTAGATCACAGAATCACAGAATCACATAAGTATGTTTTTTCCTTCTCAAATTGCACAGGTCAAATCTAGATGTACATATTTTTTTTTCTAAATCTACAGTTGGTGTACTGTTGGTTTTAACTCACAGAGATCCCAAACATTACACAAATTCATTAATAAATGGGTTAAGTATAGTATGTTTAGAGATAATGGCTCAATTATTTTTATAATGGAATCATATGGAAATATCATTACTAGACAGGGCATCAGCTTTGGTAGAAGCCATTGTCCATAAAGGAAGAGTCTGGAAAGGGCATTTGCATTATAGGGTGAAGGGATATCTGCCCAGGCTCCAGCCTGTCATTCTGCTATTTTTCTGTGGAACTTCAGGGCAAAATATTCTGTACTGACTTTCTGTGTGTTATACTCTTCAAGGAAAATTTCTTTCATTTCCACAGGTATGACAGAGGTATGCGTGCTGTCATAGGACTGGGGATAAGAATGATAAGAAAGAGGGTATCTACTTGTTCAGGTTTACAGCTTTTCAATAGAGAGCAAACTCAATTGCTAAGACATCTACACTCCTTGGACAACAGGGCTGGTTTACATGTAATAGATGTGTAATAAAATCACCTCTGAGGCATGTCTTATCTTCACTTTGGATTTATTCTGTTATTTGAAGCCCCATTGACCTCAACACTACTAATCCCAGAACACAAATGTCAGCTCATGACAGATCATATGCATAGGACATAGCAGTCTACTCAAAGTGATTTGCTTATGTGTTATACTGGGATTCATTCACATACTGTCAATATTCATGGTTTTCTGAACATATTGCCGTCTATAAGGGAATTTACTTCTGATACTGCTAAGATGGTACCTTTTCACTCCAAGACTGGAGAACATAAGAATAAAAACAAGATGGCAGTATTCCATTAAATATCCTTCCAGCTCACTGGGTGTGCAGATCAAGTATGGAGGCTGGATGGATGTGTGAACCTGCTATTCTAAGCTGTTATTCTATCATGTCTACTACTATCTGATGGCAAATCTGATGAAGTTTCAGCGTATTGTAATTTCCCTTAGTATGCAGGTGCTGAATTTGTATCACAACAGACAAAGATTAGGCTGTATTAAAACAAAAAGTTAAAGAAAATCTTTCACTTTGCTACTGGAAAAAATTACTATTGGACAGTTACACATACACTGGTCTTTAAATAGTGGCATAAAACCAAAATAAATTGCCCTGCAAAGCTGTTAATAGCGTATGTGAAAGCTTGTAGAAAGCATCTTTCCTACAGACCCCCAGCAACATTTTCGTCCAGGTGGACTCTTCCATTTGCAGGTGTTTCTGTTGCAAACATTTTTTTTTTTTCCATTATTCCAGTACCTTTCTGCAAATTATGCAGTATCAGCAAAGCTAAAGAGCAATATTTACCTTTTCCATGTCATGTCTCATTTCATAAATAATTATTATAGCCTCTTGCTTTTTTTTGGCTTTTCTCAAAGTTGAAATCCTTGCCTCTTCTGTTTCTCCTTATATAGAAATTATTCTGCAACTCTCACCATCTCTGTGCATTTCTTAGTTTGCTTTTGATCTCACTGAGAGTGAATGAAGCCCGATACTGAAAACATATTTTTAGCATCCATTCAAATACAGGAGAGGAAGAAAACCTCTTCATATCCCAGGACTGGTCTCTAGCTACCCTAATTTGGACAGAATAAGTTTACTTCAAGATGAAAAAAAGAAGTAGAAAGAAAAAAGTAAGAAAAGATTTAAGTGAATAACATCATCTTCATCATGACCCCATTAAGGTTAATAAAATGTTAAAATGAGGCAGTGCTCACCCACTGTTTTATCTTTAGTTCATTGCTTTTTTTCTGCTAGCGGTGCATCAATATCCTGCAGTATATTCTAACTCATTGAATAAAAAGTTATATTTAATTGGGAAATCAATGAGCAGGAATAGGGCACTGGGGTCATATAGATTGTATCATCCCGACCAATCTAACTCACTTGCCCTTTGAGCTGGTCTTTCATCATTATATTTCACTTGCCAGTTCCTCAACGGTCTTAATTATGGGCACAGCAATTTGTCTTCAAATATCACAGTACAGTGAAATCTATGCATCAATAAATACAGCTCAAAAGCTGTTTTCCACGCTGCTGGAGAGTTAATTGCTTCTATGGTTAAAGCAAATGTGGTAATTTTTTACATTCCTGGTGCTTTTCAACTTCTTCAGGTGACCGGAGGCCACTAAGAAAGCCTTAATTAAATAAAAACATTGCCTTTGAACAGGAAGATTGGTTCTGAGTAATTTTTGACACTTTATTTGTGCAGAGAATTTTTCCTTTTGCGGAATCACAGAATCCCAGCCCAAGAATGGACAAGAAATAACAGAGGACACTTTCAAAATCACAGCTAGCTTAGTCAGAAGGATTGGCTGGCTGTTCATGATAGTCCTGTTCCTTTTGAAATACCAGCTGTATGTAGAAGAAGGGATGAATGCTGTATTTGCAAATTCAGGCCAGTCCAGGGGAAAAAAAAAAAAAGAAAAAAAAAATAGCAGCTTTTCCATCCCAGAAAGAACAATTCTAATACTGTCTTTGTGTGTGTCCTCTCACAAGGAGGGTTGTTCTGTAGCACCGTTTGGAAGGCACAAGGTGCAAGTGGTCCTTGAAAAATCAGTCTGTGAGGAAGAAGTTCAAAGAAGCACAGGTCATTGATTGGACTAGGTGTCTTCCTTGCAGGCTTTTGTAGAATGGCCACAGCCAACTTTCTGGACCATACAAAGCACCTGTGATATTATTGTGCTATCTGTGTTTTCAGGCAGTAACTCTGCTTCCTATATCCCAGACGGCTTATGAGACACACCATTGGTTTCTGTTCTGGCAGCTTGCCTCAACATGATTTCTGAATGGCTGTCAGTATTTTCTGCACTTGTAATAGGCAACCCAAATCCCTCCCGGGAAATATTCTGGCACCTCTAAAAGGAAAGTTTTTGTTTCTGCCTTATCAAGGGTGGATAGGATAGCAGCAGGTCTAAGACCATCAGCCCTCTGTTTCAGGTGAGCTTCTCTCCCAAGAATATCTCTAGGATATTACTTGAAAAAAACAGCACCAGGAAAGCAATATGCATGGGTTATTATTTTGTCCTTCAACCCACGAGAAGGTCCAGTCCATGCTGTACTGTGGATGCAGTGAAACTAATTTTGAGGCAAAAGTTCTTAAGTGTCATCCATGTACCGCTGTTACTTCAACTCCTTGTCTCCAAACAAAGAAGATAGCAGATCCTTTTCCTGAATGTCTGATGTTCCCATTTGAGCAACAGTTAAGAAATAATTATTTAATTTGCTGCTACCTCAGCTTCTGATTAACACTATATTCAGCAGGATTTGCTTGTATGACCAATTAAATATGCATTGATCCTGTTTGCTGCTACATCCCA
This sequence comes from Microcambeva ribeirae, assembly GCA_035222435.1. Lineage (NCBI taxonomy): Eukaryota > Metazoa > Chordata > Actinopteri > Siluriformes > Trichomycteridae > Microcambeva > Microcambeva ribeirae. The sequence continues at coordinate 28,648 of JAYECN010831478.1, forward strand.
ATATCTGTGAAAAATGCAAGGCATTTAAGTGGGCCAGCATCAGGCATGAACCAAGGCTTCACTTCACCATACTCAAAATAAAAGTATTATCAGGCAGAATACCTGTTATTTTTCTATTTCTTCAACTAAAAACTTGGCCTTGCAGCTGAGGAATCTCTCCTGACAAAAGTTTAATGAAAATAGATACATGCCTGTGAAAAAAATCAATCTTGAAGCTCCAACTTTTTCAACATTTTCAACAAGCTGTGCTCTGAAATACCTGGGCAAATGGATTATGTTCTGGAGAGTACTTCCTCTGTTGGCTGTAGCAAGCTCTCAGCTTGCTTTAGAAGGACACCAAGAGTTCTGAAAAAGATATGTAGAAATGATATCTGTCTACTTGAAAAATATTTATTTTCAAATAAAGGTGCTGTGTACTGTCTCAGACATTGGACATTTGACTGCAAGAAGCTTATCCTGTAAGCCAGTAAGAGTGCAGCTATTGAACAACAGCACCATTGGATGTATAAATATCCTGAAGACAAATTGATTATATCTGCATTAGTCAGAATGGAAATAAAGCTACTATAATTGAACATTATCACAGGTTTTGATTTTCTTGGCTTGGAAATCAAGTATCTCATCTTCTGCTTGGAAGGTTATCTTGGAAAGCTATCAAGCCACACAGGGACACAGACAAGAGGAATATGCTTAAAAAAAAAAGACTGTGTTCTCTGTTTACTTCAAACCCAGCCAGCTCCAAAAACCTGTCACAAAAAATAATAGCATCACAACTGATTAAGTCACTAGAAAGAAATACAGGGTACAGTTCACTCAAGGATTTGTCTGGTTCATCCCTTTTCCTAACTGTCTATGCAGAGGGGCATTTCTAGGCAGAGTGAGGGTAGGATTCACGGTCTGTCTCTAGGCAGATCTTCTCTGGGAAGAACTAGTGACCAAGCAAAGACATCAAGAAAGGTTTCTACTTTTGCCTTGGCTGTTTTAAGGCTCAGATCCTGCCTTTGGTATCTGAGGTACCTGTAGCTAGGCCATATGACTGTCCTATGTTTCTTAAAAATTTTAATGCCTGCATTGTTATGAAGGCAGGCAAGGAAGACTGTCATGTCAAGTCCCTTCACATGACAGTACAGAAAGAGGAGCAGTTAAGAATTAAAATAGGACTGTATCATAACAGTCTCATATGTGTGTAAAAACAATGAAAGTAGAGGGTTCTACCTGAATAATGCCTTTCTTTGCAGGTAGTTTATGGAGGGAGAGACTGGGTAGAATGCTAAATGAAAGATGCATGGCTTCTAGACAGTGAGAAAGCCAAAAATCAAACTTACATATTACCAGTATTGCCCCATGTCCTCATCTCAGGTTTTCTCCCAGCTTGAACAGCTCTGGCTGATACACAGCCTGAAAACAGATGCATATTTGGTTGACTCTTCACATAGAAATTTTAAATGGAAATGCTACATCAGCACATACTTGATACTACATACAGCGCATGATTTTCTCTGTTGGAGAACACACATTCCCTGCTTTTTTTTTTTTATTTATTTATTTTTTTTTTATTTACATGATCTTCTATCTGTTTTATGGAGCTCTGAAAAACAGTCAGGTTTGAAGGCTTAGTACATGTATCAGACATTATCTACTATCTTTTATCTACATTCATTTTGTTTTGCCATTGGGGATTTGGCTAGATTATCTCCCCTCAGCACATAAACCCTTACTGTACATCTTTTATGCATATCACTGATGTGGTGATGATATATCTTCCTACAAAAGCTGGAAGAGATTGTCTTATGACTTTGCCATCAGCAATTGACCTTCCTCAAACTGAAGGTTCACCTTTGTGAATGCTGCTTTAGTATTTCCTTTGTAAGATAATTCCCTTCATGAGGAACAAGCTGTACGGTTATGCATTGCAGCACTTTCTGTCTACAAAGAATTCCATCCTCTTCAGGAAATAAAAGATCAAGGAGAATAACTATACATCCGTTACTGCTCTAATGGCATGGCATATGAAGGTGTGGAGCCTACAGGAACATAGGAAAGGAAGTGTGAGTTGGTGGCTAGTTCCCTTTCACTCCCAGAAGAAAGCTGCTGCAGCTCTTATTAAAATATAGCTTACTTTCTGCATGTATCTGATGTGGCAATGAAGATAAGGCAGGATTGAGGGTCTTCTTTCTCCTGGGCCTATTCTTCCTTTTCAGCAGCCTATGAGGGTCATACACATGGTAGGCTGAATGGGACCATCAAAGGTTTGGATGTGTGTGAGTGTGTGTATCTATGTGTGAAAGAAAGGGTTGAAATGGAGGACAGACAGTAATCTCAGTCTTTCCCATTTCCTTTATTGTACAGAAGCAAAGCCCAAGGTACCCCTTTTGTGCTGCAAAGCTGCCAAAGGGCATGCAAAGAAGTAGTTCCAGTAAACCAGCCCACCTGAAAATGGTGTGGATTTGGGGGATCATTACCCTAAAGAAAGATCTGTGGTTCTTCCTGATAAGAGAGGAGCCTGCCGTTGGGGAGACCTGGGATCTAGATGGCCCTGGACAAGGCTCATTATTAAAGAGCTCCCTTTTCCTGTGCTGTGACCTCTCTCCTGTTATATGACTAAGCCAACTAGCTGAACATGGGACTGCAGAGCAGGAAACTGGTAGGCCCAATGATGGTTATAGTCCCTGGGGTCACCTTCCACTGATATCCTTCCTTTCCCATGCTCAAACACACCAGTGGTAAACCATGACCAGCACAGAAACTTGAGAGATCTTGATCATGACACCTAACCACAAAAGGGGCAAGTTTTCCCTAAAGTCATAGATTCCTAGGTTCCTAGAATTGTTAGGGTTGGAAGGGACCTCTCAAGATCATCTAGTCCAACCCCCCTGCACACGCAGGGTCACCTACAGCATGTGGCTCAGGACTGCGTCCAAGCGGGTTTGGAAGATCTCCAGAGAAGGAGACTCCACAGCCTCTCTGGGCAGCCTGTTCCAGTGCTCTGTCATCCTCACTGTCAAGAAATGTTTCCTAAAGTTCCTGTGGAACTTTTGGTGTTTCAGTTTGTGGCTGTTTCCTCTAGTTCCGTCGGTAGCCACCACTGAGAAGAGGCCGACACCATCCTCCTCACTGCCTCCCTTGAGGTACTTATAGACACTACTTAGTCCTTTAATATGTCACATGTTTACAGTTACAGAAAGCAAAGATTAGTGAGAAAGATGTAAAAGGGATGAAAATTCATGCATACTACAGGTAATTGAAGGTAAGCTTCCTTCGGGGAGAAAAGCCAACAACAAACTCATTTTGCTTTTCTTTAATGTCTCTTTCCCCGTTTGTAGTTTCTACTCTATGTGCAGTTTAATAGATATTGTAGTTAAAAAAAAAAAAAATATATATACATTTCCTCTGTTACTCTGTAGGTTTCTCTAAATTTGTAATATTTCCAGTGGCTTTCTTTCCATTTAGTATTTCGTATCTATGGTTTACATGTAAAACAATCACGGGGGGATTGGAACATGGTTTCTATTATCTGGCTGTTGTCTGTGATGATGTATGAAAACATGAAACATCTTGAATTTTATACACTAAGGTAATTGTGCAGAATCTTGATAATAAAATCTTGTTTTGGCTAGTAATGATATGATATGAAATTCATCACCATAGAATCAAGAGCATGCTGCAGAAGAAGCTAATTTTTCACCTAAGAGGCACTTTGAAGTGTACTTTACTTGCTTTCTGTGGTACCTCCTGACAGAGGAAAAAAAAAAAAAAAAAAAAAAAAAAAGGCAAATAAAACTGGAAAGATCTTCTGCTAATTTCTTAAAATCATCCTGTAAGCAAAACTCAAGCTTTGTAGTTAAGGTAAATGCTTTTTTGCATGGAAGTATCTGAATGTTTCTTTTTGTCACCTGAAATCTCTAGCTGGGAAGAGAAACCATTAATGTAGCTTGGTTGCATTTTTTTTTTTTATTCTCTGGTGAATGATATCTTCTGGTTTGCAACTTCTGAGAAATAAAACTGCTTAGGAAACCGGGATGGGCAAAACCAAAAGTGGCATAGAAAGATTTTTTTTTTTTTTTTTTTTTTTCCTCCCCCCCCGCTCCAAGTTTTTAACTGGGGAATGAGGAAGCTCACTTTTTCAGAACTGGTCACGAGATGGCACTGTTACATATGGGCTTCCTGATGATCTTTGTTCTCTTCAGGCAAGTCTTTAGTTATTATTAGCTCTTGTTATCTGGGTCCTGAGACAATTGCTTTAGAGAAAATAGCTCTGTTTCCCATATTTTGAAAGAATTGTTTAGAAAAAGTTGTTTCCTTAAAACGAGGAATTTGTAGATAGACTGAACTTATCGGAGACTGAACACTGCTTATGTGCTAGCTGGTATGGACACTGCCTCGGGATTGGGGCCTTTAAGTGATACAAGTTGTAGACCACTTTTGCAAAGGGGAAAGCTTCCACTGAGCAGAGGAAAAGCTTCCTCCTCTGAGCAGTGCAGCAATGGTGGTGTTGGAAAAACAGGAAATAACGTGATAATTTTAGAGAGTCTCCTTTAAAATTGCCCAGTAAAATGCTGTTTTTTACACTGTGTTCTTTGAAATAACACATTTTGTATTCTTTAGAAATGGTCAAGATAATGGGAGATCAGAAGACATTTTGTTTAATATTGTGCTCTTATGGGAGTGGGGATTGATTTGTATTTTTGATTAGGTTTTGTGCTGTGTTTTATGTGGTTTTGGAGCCTTTTTTGTAGTTTATTTCTGTACAATGTTTAGATGCTTCAGACTTTAGAGCAGTTTTGTAAATAAAAGTTTTATTACTTTTATTCAATTGTATGCCAAGCCTTAGGCAGTACCAATTTCTAAAAGAATTATTGAAGAACTGCTCTGCTATTAAACACTGCTTATGTTAGCCACACTCTACTAATAAAGATAGTTCGTTTAAAGCATTATAAACTATTTCTGTCTTAAAGCCATGTTTGCTCTACTGTATGGTTTTCACCTGTGCCTGTTGTACCAAATGCAAAACCAATTTACTTTCCTCACAGGTTCCCTACATTTTAATTGCTTTCATTTTCAAGCAATTTGGAACAGGTGGGTGGGCAAAGCAGCACTAAAACACCTGTTCTACAAAATTAAGTTTGTAAGCTGATATGTGGAGAAAAAAAAAAGTCTACAGATACTTAAAGCAGAATTTTTTCTAGATGTCTAGCATTTGGGGAGATGGAGGGGAAAGGTGCTTGAATGAGGGAGCTTGAAATATTTATGTTCCTTGTTCTTCAAAAACTTAACTAAGATCCAGCAAAACCTGAAGTGTATGTAATAAGGGTAGTCTACAGCAGGTGAAATCTGATGGGACTGTTAACGACTGCAAGGCACTTAATTATGCTTTACACCTGTGCTGTGGGTGGTTCTTAAAAGGCAGCTACTTCCGGGGAATTTCTGTAGCTACAGAAGTCCACTGAGCCAGTGCTGTCCTTAACCTGTTGTGCTTTACTGAGCAGCATTAACCGTAATGGCTTAAATCAGAGATGGAGAATTTTCTGGAACGTTCTGGAAGGGGCCTTTTCCAGCACGAGGGAGAATGTTTTCAGATCTCCTGGTTTGCTCCTGGGTAAGTCATGTTCTGCCTGAAAGGAGATCTGTAAATTTATCCTAAGCGTCTTTTATCTCCCACTAGGAAAATGGAGGGGGATGCTGGCATATGTTAAGCCAAAGCTAGAGCTGG
>JAYECN010831583.1:0-42306 GCA_035222435.1 Microcambeva ribeirae
GAGCCCAGGGATGTGCTGGGGGTGGCTGTGCAGCGCTCTGTGGGTGTTCCTGCATACGTTTTTTTTTTTTTTTTTTTAAGGCAGTTCTCATGGAGTAAACATGAGAAGGTGCCTGTATGTTTCTTTTTAAAACAGCCCAAACGCAGTGGAAGCTGTTGTCGTCACTTCATAAAAAGCGCTCGTACAACCGTGGCTTGCTTGTTGCGAAGGACGTGCACTTGAACGGGGGCCCACGGGGCAGGAAGAGCTGTGTGTATCCAGCCCGGCCGCGGTCATTGTTTTGCAGCTATTGCAGTGCTAAATCTGAACAAAGGAAAGGGGCTAAGGCTATGCTGGAAGCAAGCCCAAATATGATGATGCTCTATGCGGAAAAGCCCCTTCCTCCTGTAGAAAGGGCTGCAAACTACAAGCAGGGCAAAACACCACAGCCTTGGGATCTTGTCCCTGTGTGCAGACCTTCAGAAACACGTGGCAAAGACACGTGTCCCCCAACTGCTGGTCTCATCTGCTCTTTGCCTTCATATCTCTTCCCCTTGCAAGCCCGTTGGCCTGGAGCAGAAACGACTGCTTGTTGTCAGCGAGAATAACAGGAAGAGCAAATGTGTGTGCTGTAAAGCAGCGATAGGGCCCCAAGTCCCAGCCCCAACCGCAGTGTGTAATGTTCTCCCTTTTCCAGGTGGGACCCTGCCTAGTGCAGGTGGGTTAGTGCTGGAGCAGGAAGGAGAGGACACACATTTTACAGTGTGGAAAGGAAAGGAAATCATAAGGAAAAGGAAAATCATGAGGAAAATCCATTACGATAAGGGAATTACGATATTCTTTGAGTGAGGTAGAGCATAAAACAATGAGAAAAGATTCTGAAAAAGGAACAAAAAGAGGAAAGTAGGAAAACAGGGCATACAGGTTGTGAAGGAAGAAGGTGGCCCTTGGCCTTGGAGCAGAGTTCAGAGCGCAGAGGAAAAACGGCATGAGTGAAGTATGGCTGTGCAAGGGTGGAAGCAGCTGCTCCCACATCCTGGGAGGCCGAGCACATTTCGAGTGCGTGGTGGTGGTGGTGGTGGGAAGGCGGCCGCCTCTGCCGTTACAGCCGCGCTGTGTCACTGCTGTGTGGGCTCTTGCCACGCTTGAGATGTGGCAAAGGTATCTATAACTGTTAAGTGTAGGCTGGGAAGTACATTGCAAAATAATCCTCTGTGACAGTTTAAATGTCTCTCGCTAACCTCTCAAAATGCCAGGGGTGGAATCTGTCAGCCCACAGCATAGTTAAATATTAGATCCTATTTTTTAAAAGCTGCTTTTCCCCATAAAATAGGGAACATAATCTTGCACTGAAGATAACTTTATCACCCTTTAACAAAAATAGAAGTTTTTTAAAATAGAAGTTTTTTTTTTCTTTTTTGTTTTTTTTTGTTTTTTTACTATTATTACAGCACTAATTCACAGTGACCCTATTAGGAACTCTTGCAGTGTAGTAGAAGTTATGAAAGAGGAAAACCTTTCTATCAGCCCTCCTTTTTGAAGTCTGTGGATGTGCAGCATCAGAGAGTGTTCCTTGCGTTGTCCTGCCCTTACTGTAAGGAAGGGTGAGATTCTTTGGGTGAGTGAAAATATCTGCAAGCTCAGTGCTGCAAAACCTGTGCTCAAGCTGGCAACCTCCAGGGTGATAATCCCGGGCTCTGCCTTCATATTCCGTGAGGATAGACCCAAGCTTCCCCTTGACCAGCACGTGATCTAAGGCAGGAGGTGAATTGTTTTAGAATGTTAGAATGAAAGAAAACATGTTTTTTGGTTTTTTTTGGTGGCAAGAACCCACTTTGTGGAGTTTAGTCCTGTTATGGGCAGGCCTGTAATGAATGGGGATCATCATCGGGGATTTTCAGTTCACGCTGTCTGGTCTCTGGATCATCCCGGTAAACAGATTCTTGCTCCTAGGCTGGGACAGAACTGCAGAACTGCTTCAGAGCCTTGGAGAAAATTTGGACCCAAGGGGGAGCATGTAGCAAGCACAGTGTTTTTTGGACTTAACAGACCAGTTTCTTTTTCTCAATCAGCCTCTTAAAAGCTTCTAGTTAGTGACAATTTGCCGGTTTGCTTGGGATTTCTCTGTCTAGCAACTGATCTAATTAATAATACTTTGTAATTAGCCTGAACTTCAGCACCGACTTCTGCACCAACGTGCCTCCAGTCCACCCACTGAGCAGGACACGCGGCGCAGCGGCCAGCGCACACAGCAGGTAGTCATGTTGCCTTGTCAGCCTAGCAGACTTTGTGGCACGAGAAAACCAAAAGAGGTACTCAGTAACTTGTCTAGTTTCACTGACCTTGACCAGGTCCATGAGAGAGAATCTAGAGAATGACTCAGACTACTCGGCAGTGGCAATTAGTTGTGCCGCACACTGTGCTCAAAGTACTGGATGTCAAAGACGTACTCGCCCTCCACAAAGCCACAGAAAAGAATAAAAAGCAGTGTTACCCACTTCATTAATGCCTTCACAGACAGGTTGCAGAGCTGAGCCTGTTTCGTAATGGCCAGGGGGGTGATGCAGAGCAGCTTTGCCACAGCTGTGTGTGGGCCCATCTCACGGCATTGCAAGAGGCCCTGCTCGTATTGACTTCTTGCTCCATCCCAATGCTCTTGAGGCAGGCTGTGGGGATGGGGTATGGAGGTGGTCTGAGGGCAGTCCTTGCTTCACTAAGTATTAGGAGACTGCCAAGTAAAGGCTTGCAAGATTTAGGTGAGGCAAATTAAACCGGGAAGCTCACCCTGAAGGTAGATGGGAGCGGATCCACAGCAGAGCTACCTCCGGCTTCTCTTCTAGTGGAAGACAAAGAACAGAGGTGCCCTGTGCGTAGTTTTTGCATGGGAGGAAGGGCAGATGAAGGTGGGGCTAGGTTGGTAGCTAGCAAATTTCGACATAAGTAGATACTATCATTAATGAAACTACCTACTCTAAAAAAATCAGAAAACTCTACTGATGTATCAAAATGTTGACGGCGGGTTTATATAAGGACAGGATCCAAAACAAGAACGGAAATTGCCAGAACCGTTCTCTGATAATCACATCCCCTTGCTGCCAAATCCTGGAAATTTCCAACAGTGCCTCCGCAGTGGGCACAGCCTCCCCAGGCGCCAGCAGCTCATGGATCCAGAGCGCGGGGGTGCCTTGTTCTTTCAGCTTCCCCACTGGGAGCCAGGAACAAGACAGAAGCTTCCGTGGCATTGCTGGGTAACACTAGAGTGGCTTCATTCGACAGGGTTTCGACTTCACAGCCCGTGCTGTGCTCCTGTGCTTCTGTTGCCATTACGCTGGTCATATAAGGTCCTGCTGGTCCAGCATCACTCCAGGGCAGCAAGGCATTTTTGACCCATTGCCGTTCCTCAGGGAGATGCAGCCAGCGCAGGGCAGGACTCGTGGCCTAGTTTCTTGAAAAGGCCTAAATTTATAGAAAATTAGCAGTAGTTAATTCACAAAACAAATTTTTCATTAGCGTAATTGTATATAGAACAAATTCATTGCACGTTATTACATGGCAGATGTGACATCTCTTAAAAGCAGATCTTTTAGAAAAGAGTTCATAGAGTTTAAATCTTCTTGGTTAGTCCCATGGACTACTCCTGGTGGAGAGGTAGCTGTGGAGCACTTGCAGGCTGCTCTCTCAGCATATGCATTTCTTTCCATATCACTGCCAAGGGATAAGGTGGAAATTCGCACTAGTGAAATATTTTGAACTTAGGATGCCTGGATGCTTCCCCTTCCACCTATCCACTGTTTTATAGGACTGCAGGGCCCAGAAGTGATGGGTACCGGGGAGGAGCTGCTAGTCCGTGTGGTTATGCTCCAAGGCTCGTGCCTTGTCCAGGGATCTCCTCCAGCTCACGTGCTGGCTGCAGGCACCACTCGCCACTCTGGAGAGGTATCCAGGAATCTTTGGCCTGGAGTCAAGAGAGAGTGTGTGAGGAGACCGCAGCATCCCCTTCGCGCTGCACGGTGTATTGGCTTCCTCTCCAGTAGCTTAGCAGGACCAGGAAAGAGTCTGAACCTGCAGTTAGAGAGATGCTCTGCTTTGTGAATATATTATAGAAAAGGCAAAGTTTTAAAAGCCTCCTTTTAAATGTCCTATCTGCTCTTGCTTTGCACTCATGACATGGTACAGGTCATAGGGTGGTTTATATCATGTTTAGAAGTTTATTACTATAGCCCAGTTATTAATCTTTTAAAGGAACGGTAATCCTTTAGACAACTTTAAAATATGCAGGAATAAACTTTCTGTAACTGAAGCTAGACCATCCTAACTTATGGCTAATTTAATACAATGACTATGTGAACTTGGGTTTTGTTTGTTTGTTCATTAAAAATAAAAGAAGAAACTAACCAAAACTCTTTTGTTTTTAGTGGCTTCCTAGGAAAGAATCAAGCAATGCTTTTATCTATTACCAATTTCCTATTAAACTGTTTAAAAAACCAGACCATTTCATTCCTCTACTGTGAGTTGCAATTGTTGCAAAACTCAGTATTATTGTTTGCCATGCCTGCTTTCCTCAATGTTTTTTATATTTGGCTGGATAAGAATTTGTTTTCACTTTATATTTAGTTTGGAGGGATTTGTTTTGTTTTTATTGTAGATTAACCTTTGCAACAATTGTGATAGTTTCTCCATCAATGGAAATTTTAAAATTAGCTTTTTATATGTTTCTCCAAAAGATGTTTTGCCATTGAAACAGGCCAGATTTCAGAGAAGCCTGATGGCATGTGTTAAGCAGGATATCAAGCTAAGTAATTATAATGAGTTCTTCTGATCTTGTAATCTATGACTCTGTAGTTTCTGAGATTTTTATAGACCCTTTTCCAATGATTGATAAAATCACACAAGATATTTTGTGTTCCTAGTAGATCTGGCGGAACAGAAAGAGCAATCTGTCCATTCCCTTTTTGCTATCGCTAGAGCCTGTTTCTCACCTCTTTTTGTAAACACGGGTACAAACGGCGCCATAACAGCATGAGAAGGAGATGCAAAGGCTGATTTGATAATCTCAAAAGAAGGCAGCATTTGTTCAGTTGCTTGCTTCTGCATGTCGAGAGGCATAGTAATGTTCATCATTACCGCAATCAAATTTCCAATACAGGAGTTGTCCTGTTTTATCTCACTGATCAATGAAGACTTCTTTTACTTCCAGGGGTTCTCCAATTGAACTGTACTTTGTTTTTCTTAGACAGAATTTTTAATGTTTTGTTCAGATGTTAAATCTTAATCCAGTGGATTTAATAGGAACAAGATGCATCCTGTCCCAGTTATTATTTTAAAATTTTTATATTTTTAGGGTGAAGTTAGTACACGGTAAAAAAAAATGAATAGGGCTGTGAATCTGCATTGTTTAATTTTGAACTGTGTTATGCTTTCATAAAGTAGTATTTAAATAAATGATTGATTTTTAGCAAAAAAAAGCCAGATGAAACTTTTTATACCTTGGGACTGAGGGAAAAGGAAGAAATTCTTAGGCTTTATCTACATACTTGTCCTATTTATGTCAATTTTGATTTTTCTTCCCAGTCTTACACTGGTGGCAGCTATGCAGTGTAATGGCAGTTATGTTGGACGCCTTAGATTCTAGAATAGCAGAAAAGGGTTCAAATAGAAGATTAATTATTTACATAGAAAGGTACCAATTTCACTCAGCAGTAATATATGAAATGATTTATAGTCTGTTCAGAACATATGAAGAATCTATTCTATTCATGTAAATCTCTGTTCTGAGTTTTTTGTTTGCAATAAAATGTTTGCTGTCTTTCATAATTTAGTGATGCATTGTTGGAGTTAATCCCTTTTTAATTAAAAATCTTATATTTCTTTTAAGGTACTTTAGATTTTAAATATTGGCTCCATCTTATTTAGAATCATACTGATACTTAACTGTCTTTGTGGTATGCATTGTTTTATTCAAACACTTGAAAGAAATTTGTTTCCTTAGAAAGAAACAAGCATCAAAGTAGGAAATAATATGTTCAGTTTCAGTCCTTGTACTAGGATGCAAATCATACTTTTGCAGAACATACCTTATGAATTAGCCCTCTACCATTCTCCCTATCCTCTGCTTTTTACCTTCAAATTCTTACTAAATTTCTCCACCACAGTAGTCCCTGTGAAGTCAATAGATCTTGATGTAACAGAGCACAGAAATCAGTTCAAGGTAATCATTTCTATTTTACTAGTGTCTATTGAAGAGGGATGTATGTGTTTGTGCAGGACAAAACTGTGTGTACTTTATTTCTCCTCCTAACAGCTTTGCATAGCTAACAGCATGCAAGCAGAGTATAGGTTGCTTCACCTTTCCTCTGCTCATATTAGTGACTGACTTTTAAATCCTCTAATTAAAATCATAACATCTTCTGGTTGTGAACAGATTACAGAAACCCCATTGGCATAACTCAGCATTTGACCTCCTAACAGACTTGCCCATAAGGGAAAGAAAGGACTCTGTATAAATTGCCTATGACACTGCATTTCTTTTTCAGGGTTGATGACAAGCCTCAATTAACATGGTCTTCCCAGCCCAAGACGGATAAAGATCTTGCCTACTGGAGAAGAAGAGGACAAGACTTTAGTGTGTTACTGGGCTACTCCTACAAAGGAGGCTCTGAAATGAAAGGACCATCCCCAGCCCACGGGGCACCCAGACATGCTAAAGAAAGTCAGCTCAAGGTAGGAGCAGGACCAGAGTATGCAAGCAGTGGTTTGCAAGAGAGCTGTAAAGTGCCCAGTGACTGCAAATGGCAAAGTTTCAGAATGGAAAGCTGGAATGAGCCCAAAAAAATAGGAAGGCAAATGTCAGATGGTGACAGGGAGAAACTGCTTCAAGATCTGTACACATTGACTCTGGGAGACAATGTATTGACCACCCATAACAAAGGGAAATCACAGTCATTGCCAAGAGTTCTTTCACCGGAGAGCCTGCGGTGTGTGGAAATGCCCTCCCTGACCAACAGTAACAGCTCTCTCAGTGGAACTAGGACACCTTCTTATCCCCCAAAGAGAATAACTTTGGAATCATCCAAACACCAAGAAACAGGAGGCCATTTCCTACCGCTGGCAAAACCCAAGTATGGAAGACCTCTGAAACCTCCATCCTATGAACTGCAGCGGCAAACGAGGACATCTGCAGAAACCAGTGCTTTTCAGGACCACTATCAAAAAAATGAACCTATTTCCTATTTAGCCAAAGTTAATGAGCCAAGGCAAGATGGTTGCATTCAAGACTCTGCTTTGGAGCCCCCGGTCTATGTACCCCCTCCATCTTACAAATCCCCACCTCACCAAAGTGTGACTCCACATTCCCTCAATGAAGTGCCTAACAGTGATGCGTACGCTACCAGGGATCAGCAGAATACTGCAGAAAGGGCTGTCACCTGCCAACGACCAGCCACAAATGCTTTTGAAACAGTGGGTGAACCTTGCAAAGACAACCATCTTTCTCACGGAAAGCAAAGCCATATCAGGCACCCTGCTGACTACCTGCGTTCTGTTCAGTATATTCCTTTTGATGATCCTCGAATACGACATATTAAAATTGCACCCCCAGAAGGTCTCCAGGAGAACACTAAATACACTGAAAACGCATGTAATCCCAGTTCCGGTACTTCGCAAGATAGACCTCTTGGAGTACAGTACAACAGTGCCTTTTTGGATGCATCGAACTTCTCTAATTCTGTAAAGGGAGAAAGAACTTCCGACAGTTCCACCCACAGTAACAACAGATGGTTGGCACCATCCGTCCGAGATCAGGAAAATTGTGCCTTGTCTGACCAAAGAGACAGTTGTAGCACAACTAACCACAGTCCTCATAACGAAGGAAGCGCAGAGTACACAAAAGGCAAACTTTTTGTAAGACATTCACATATGGATAGCACCTGTGAGACTGTTACAAAAGTGAAAAAGTTTGAACCTGGGACTGGGATGCAGAGCAAAAAGAGTTCAAAGAAAAAAATGAATGAAACTATATTTTGTTTGGTCTCCATCCCAGTTAAATCAGAATCAAATCTGCCAGATACAGATAGGAACAACAACATAACCCAGAGCCCTGATAAGAATGGGTTTGATAACAATGGGGCTTTGCAAGAACAAAGTCTCTTAAGTATGTCTTCAACAGACTTGGAGTTACAAGCACTTACAGGAAACATGACCAATAAAAACGAGTTACAAAAACAAGAGCTGTGGAGACCAGAAGAGTTCAAACAAATGAATGACCTCAGATTTATTCAGCCTACAAAACACAGAGAGCTCAAATACTCTGGCTCCTGGCCAGGTGATCAGTACAAGGACCAGCAGACACAGACCAGTTTCACTGAAGAACCTAAAAGCCCACAGTTCTTCCATGGTACAAAACCTGGGCAACCCAGTAGTAATAAAATGCAGACTCCAAAGCTCATAGGACGCACAGCATCCACAACAGGGTCAAAACAGCCAGGGTCACCTTCTGATGAGAGGACCAGCACAGCGAGTGCTTACAGCATGAAAGGGCAGACGTACCTCAGTCAGTCTAGCAACAGTGCGTTTTCAAGGACTGCCATCTCTGTCCCTCAGGCCCCTTTGCCAAAGGCACATCAGAGCCAGCCTTCTGGGCCCAGCAGGAATATGCGTGCCCAGGAAAGGGAAACTAGCCTGGTTTCCAAGGGTGAGGTAGTTAAGGGAGAAGCAAGTGCTCCCTGCAACAGTAAAGAGCTGTTTGGACAGTTCCTTCTGAAACCTGTAAGTCGCCGCCCCTGGGATGTAATAAGTGAGCTAGAAAGTTTTAACAAGGAACTGCAAGAACAGGAAGAGAGCACAAGTAGTGAAGAGGACTCAGAAAGTGCTGGAGCTTCTCCACAGGAATGTGACCTTACAAAGAGAAGGCCATCCAGAAATGAAAAGTCAAACTGGGAACGAAGACATGGTGGGCAGATGGAAACCGTTGTGCCAGATGTTCCTGTGTTTAAGTCAGGAAGAGTTAAAAGTAAGTCTGAAAGTTGGAGTATGGGGACAGAGTATGGTGATCAGCAGAGCTCTGTTGGATCTTTGCAGCCAAGAGAGAGCAGTGAAGTAGTCAGGCCAGCAGATGGAAGTCTGATAACAGAAATGAGAAAAGAGGAAGAAAAGATCAGCACAAACAAACAGCTAGTTAGCGTGGGTCCTCTCAAGAGAGTTTTGTCCAGTAGTCCAAGCAGTTCATGTCATGAAAGTAATCCTTTCAATAACGCTGACTTAAAGGAGATGAATGAATACCAAAATTACCTAGAATTTGTTAGACCGAACAAAAGCATGACTCCCAGAAATGATACCGTCCTGGAGAGAGGCACAATAGCACGCTTGTCATTAACGAAAAGGAACCAAGGGCACTCTGAGCCAGATCTGAGGTCCGTGGGCCTTGATACAGCCTCAGGACCTAGCGTTAACAATTCTGATCATTCTGCAAATGTAAAAGCAGTGGAAATCCCTCCAAACGAGTCATTGCAGGATAGAGCTGCAAGGATTTTAGGCATAGAGATAGCAGTGGAATCTCTGCTTCCTGATGATAGAGTTGGGCTCCACTCAGGTGTCAGCCCTGCTAATGGTGTCCGGGACTTTGACTCACCAGTGGGCAGCACAGTAAGTGGCCAAGAAGGGAAGAAAGACAGTTCTTACGAAGGAAGACGGAAGTGTGGCTGGACAGAGAGCGCGCTTTTTGTTGGAGATGGAGGCCAATCTTTATACCCTGATGAATGCGAGACCACTGACCAAGAAGCCAGTGCTAAAACTGAGATAACCAAGCAAGCTTTTGAACAACCTGCAGGTCCCAGCCAAGGTGAGGACCAAAACTTGTCATGCAAGTCAACCGCATATCAGCATTCAGAAAAGAGAGTGAGAAGCACCTCAAAAGTGATAGAGACACTCCAAGGCAAACTCACTTCTCCACCTAGCCGGACTGCCATGGATCGCTTAGTGCGAATGAAGGAAGTTGACTCCGTGTCGCGGATGAGACGTCTGAGCATTAAAAGTGCAGACTCTGTAGAGGATGTGGATGAGGAGAAGCTGTCAAGGGTACAGGAGGAGAGGGGAATCAAATCGGGAAGCTCAGGGGGTGTTTCCAAGCGTGTTATCTCTCTCAGCGAAAATGGATACTTAGGTGGAATGGACAAGAAGATTGGCAGAGATGTTTGTTTAGGTGAGTCCTTGTTATGTGCGATCCAAGTGGGTACTGTTTTATTATGTAATGATGTTTGTAATATCATAATAATGTGCATGATAATGAAATGATCATTATTTTCTATGATCAAATAATTCTACTCAAATAGTAACAGGCTACTACCCCCAGCTGGTTGTCACCCTCTTTGTTCTTCATGTGGAAGAGACAACATGAATGTTTTCTAATCCCATGTTAGGAAATGTTACTGTAAAACTTAACTTTTAATACTGAAACTCATTCACAGAGACTGGAGCATTCCCCAAGGTCTTATTTCTGTCTAATTGTTTCAGTGAACTGCCTGCTTAAAAAAGCAGAGTTCAGAGACAGTCACTGTTGTGCCAGCATTTGGGGACACATGGTGATATAATCATAGCCTGTCCCTGAATACCCCATTTTCCTGCTCTAATACTTAAATGGATACATACTATACATACTTTTTTTTCACTGAGCAGCTTTTTTTTACTTTTCTTGTGTCCTTTTTTTGTCTCAGGATGTAAGCATGTAAACTTCCATAGCCATATTCATCCCCAGTGTAACTTCAGCTGTTCTGTCTGAAACAGTTTTCATATGATACTGTGTTGAACCACTAAAAACAAGTTGTTGTCTAGATCTATGTAAAAGGATAAATCTCCCAGGTGACCTATCCAGTACATTAAATTAATTGGAGTGAGTAAATATATGGTGTAAAAGTTGTTAAATTGTAGTATTAATCTCCCCCTTGTTTTTTCCATCCTCTCTGTAACAGCTGACACTGAAATTTACACTAGCTATTCATTAAGCCCCATCAATATAAGTCTACTTACAGATTTCCATTACAGAGGCACTGAAATTAAAGCAAGCATACTTTAAAATGGTTTTATTTATTTCCTCCCAAAGAAAAGTGATTGTATGAATTTTAAGTATTGACTCCCATTTTCTTGCAGCCTTTCCTTTCGTGACCATTTATGCACTCCACAGGTGTGTGTCTTTTTGCTCAAAATTGTGTTCTGTAGACCAGTTTTTCCAAGCAGGCAAATTCAGCTTCCTTGTACCAAATCATGTTTAGTATGCTCCAAATGTATCTCGTATGCTTTCCTCTCTTGAGGTTTCTGCTGGAGAATAACTGTTGTGGTGACAATGACTTCAGGGATGTATCAAAACAGATTGTGTTCATTTTACTGGAGAATTGTACTTGGAGTTATTCTGCAGTAAATTAGGTCTAAATTTATCCCTCTTACTGACAATGCCAAGCTTGTATTCTGCAAAGAGTGTTCCCACTGGAACAGTTCCCTGTAACAGGGACAGCCTTTCCCATGATGGGATAGCGTGACTCATTCTTTGGGCTGCACGCATGTTGTACCACAAAGAAAACGTGCACTCGCAAGGAGCACAAAGGAAATTCCTGCACTGGCTTCCTCATGTCCAAAAGAGCTGATTTGTTGACAGCCACAAGATCCTCAACTTTAGCTGAAAGGGCAGGACTGAGATCCATGTTTGTAGAAGGGCCTGATGTTGTGTGTCTCTCTGTGAACTTCCCCAACTTCCAAAATAGGTCACTGGTACTACGGGAAGACAAAATGACAACTAATCCTGGAAACCCACTGTATTTATTGATTTTAAAGAGTAAATGTAACTAAAATCCATTCTGTTTGGAGTGAAATAGAGTGATAGTCTTATAATCGCAGGTGGGGCCCATCATAGAGATTAGTAGCCTTAGCAGAAACAGACTTTTACCTGTTCCTGCTTGGCAGGTGAACAGTCATCACTCAGTGTAAGAGCTATGCAGAAACTCAGCACAAGAGGCTGATCCTACTATGCAAATACTGTCATTAGAAGAACTTGTTCGTAAATGTAGTGAATGTCTTTTCTCCTTTGCTATTTGAAAGCTTTTTCTGTGAAGCTGCTGATTTAGTTTTTTGTTTTTGTAGAAGGCATTTCAAATGAGCTTAGCTAAACTGTAAGTGCTTGTGTGTCCATGATGGAACTCTCATGCTGCACCCCTAGAAATGTGGCATAGCCAGAATTACTCCTGACAGTCTGGCCCTCTGTGTGCTTGGTTTAGATGTTGAAGGTGTTAGGTAAGATACGAAGGAATAATCTGAACCATGCAGATCCTCCATGTGTTGTGACCCATTCTTGCTCTCAGCCCTCTGCCCCTGCCAAGCACAGGCACCCAGGAAGAGCAAGTCCCTGCAAATCTGAGGTGAACTGTCAGTGCGAATGTTCTGAAAATTGGGCCATGGAGGCCTTAGGAAAATCAGATTTCTGAAATATGAATCCATTGCTATTTTTAGCACAGCTTCATGCAGAACAGTTCAGAATTTCTGTACATTCTTGTATTTTAGATGGGAAAACATATAAAATTATAAAAGCACTGCTGCTTTAGGGGGATCTTCCCCTGCAGCCATTGCATTAAGCTGAGAAAGCAGCAGTGCTGTCCTGGAGCATGCCCTCAGCGCTGTTTTCCCCTTTTTTGCTTTTTTTCCTCACTCATGTGGTGTCTGTCTTTGAAGTTTGGAAACACCAGAAGAGGCTGCATGGCAGTAAGAAGTTCTGAAAACCTAGGTGTTACTGGCACAGCCCCTTTTCTTGGCTGGCCTCACAATTTGGGGAGAACTGGGAAGAGAAATGATAAAGCACCAGTAATCCAGCCACTAGAGACAAGTCCATAAACTAATTCTTGGCCAGTCTTCCCTTGATAGAAGCCTTGATGCTGCAGATGGACTCTCGCACATAGATGTCAGATTTTCACTGTGAGAGTTTTTATGCTTGTTTGAATAAAGACAGTCGCTCACATCTACATAAAAGTCCTCAGGGTGAACATTTTACTCCTAAGTGTGATATTTATGTGTGCAACTATTTTCATGCTCAACTGTTCAAATGAGAGTGCTATGGGAATTCAGCCTGCGGGAGAGACTTTTAAGGTTTGCATTATAAAGTTGTATAAGAGTTTCAAGTAGCACACAGTAACACAGGCTGCGGTGCAAGTTTTTCCAGGCCCTTGTGCACTTACAGGATCCTCCATGGGTAGCTCTGGTTCTTCCACTCCATGACTGCATTGCATTCCACGGTGCCTAGAGGAAGGCAGATGTGCATGACAATGGAGGGCATGCAGCTCTCACAAGGCAAAACTTTCACTGCAATCATAACACCAAGTCCCAAGCATGGAAGATGTGATGCTCACATTATGGCAAATGTCTAGAATCTAATAAAGAAATGGATAGAAAAATGTCTTCTGGGAAAATAGATAGAAAAGTGTCTTTCAGGAAAAGAAAAATGAACTGTGTCAGTGCTCTGAACTATCAAGAGTTCAATTATCAAGAGTTCAACTATCAAAAGTTAAAATTTAGAAAAATGACAGGCCTATGCTTTAATGAATAAGGTTCAAACTATGCTGTGATGCTGTGCAGTTTTGCAGCCTAAAGAGGGACAGCCTAACTGTGCTGATGTAACACAGGTGCTTTGCTTTCCAGTATTCCTTTGCATTATTTTCAAACTGAGGAGGGCCTGCAATCAAACTAAAAGGTGACAGTGGTTGAGCTGTATGATCACTCGTTCAAGTAGCCTTAAATACCATGCCAGGGGGCTTGCAAAATCTACTTGCCTGTGTCTCGTCCAAAGACAGCAAACCTAATGTCCCTCTCTCCCTCCTTCTCAAAGCACCTGAAAGAAGTAATTGTTTTGTAGACAGTGATCTTGTTCCTTCCTCTATACTCAGGCATTATATCTCCATACATTTGATTTGAGTAGCTCCCAGTTACACCCGTGTGAGTAGTATGCATAGTATGCATATTTAGGGCTATCAGTTCAGTATTAGCTTCTTTTTGAAAATAAATAGATGTCTCATTTCCCTGGCTTGCTGTGCGTATTAACATTGAATAGATTTTAGAATGCATTCTTAATATTGTTTTTCTTGTCTTTTTCAGACACATATGACCCCACCAAAGTTGAAAAGGTGTGAGATGAATGGAGATGAGAACAGAGAGACTTCTGCTCTACTAAGAATGTTTCACCAGTTTTTGCTGGGTGCTTTCTGCTTGTTTTTGTTTTTTGATGCTTGGATATTGCCTCCATTTGTCGTGTTCATGGTGTATTGATGATGCCTTTACCAATGCCACTAGGAATTAGTTATTCACATATAAAACTGTTGTAGAGACCACAGAAAAATCTGACTTCTACATTGGAACCATCTGGCTTTGTAGCATTACGATTTAATGCCCACAATTGGCAAAGAGTTTTCCCCTGAACTGTGTTTCAGTCTTCAAAAGGGATGGAGAAATACATGAAACAAGACTTTTGAGGTTTCTCTTTGGTGTAAATGTGGGAGATTAGTGAAATGATTTTTTAAAAGAATGTGAACATATAAGCTAAACTTCTTAGTCTCTGAAGTCTAAACTTGGTTTGACTTGAGAGATTTTGACCATAAGCAGAAAGTGTTGCTGCACTGAATGGGAGAAAGAATGCGAGACGAGGCTAGTGAATAATGATTGTGAAATTATTTCTGACTTCCAGATTTTGAAATTACTTGGGTTAAATATTTATTTGCCACCTAGAGAGAAGAAAATCAAAAAACCCCAAGCTTCTAAAAGATGAAGACTTTTGTAGTACTGTGTACAGAATATATCATTACAGTAGTTGTCAATGAGTGTTTCAAACCAATGCAAAGTATACCACTGGCTGTTTTGCACTCAGTATTACCTATTTTTGTTTTGCAGTTTAGAAATTCTTTATATGACAGAATAGTAGCTGGTTTAAAATATCCTGTTTTAACAAAGTAACTATATTTCTTGTTACAGAATACTATCTATTTTTCTATGATGTAAACAATTGCTAACAAGTGGCAAGTATAAAGAAGTATTATTATTATTATATTTTAAGAAGACTTATCCCTCTGCGTGAAGGTGACCCAAGCAGATTTCACTTGTGTGTCTTAATACACACTCCATACTGCCACATACTCAATAGTGCTATCTTATTTTTTTGTGAAAAGAGCCATCTATGTTTGTATGTGTGTACTACAGGGTTAATTTCTATTTTCTCTCCACTCAACCCTTGGATCATTCTTCCTGGAGCAACTTTCTGAAATACAGCGGAGAACCATCTGTGCTGGTGTTCCTGCCGTAACATTCCAATGACTGTAATTACCAAAAAGTGGGTATGCATCTTTGTCTCGGTGTCTTTAAGCAGCTTGGATAAAATAGCTGGTTTCTTTCTTTCACTTTGTTTCTTTTTACATATTGTGTTTTTGGATCAGGCCAGTATACAAAAACAAATAAACCTGGGTTAAATTCTTTCCTGCAGCTGGTTGATGTTGCTGGGGAGTTCAGATGTCTTCTCTGAGGTATTTAAATAAATGGCTTTAAATATATATTATCTGCACACACAAATGCATGAATTACAGATTTTATTATAAAGCCCATGCATTATGCTGTTGGATATTGAATTAGTCTCCATAGTATCTGTGTCTTTAAAGCCTTTATGTCCACTCCTTTTGTTTTTTTTTGGTGTTTTTGTTTGCTAACATTCTTCTTATGACTTACTCATGTATTTCACTGGTCTCTTCTACTGGCCTTTTTTAGCATAATTTTATTTTTAAAATTCTTTTAAATTCCTGTAATAGGTTGTTTGTTTTTTTTTTCCCCAAGTGTGTAATTTGGAAAAACAAGGGGGAAAACGCTGATCCTGTACTTGGGCAGCAAGAATTTCTTGTCTGTAACTCATGATTCTGTTAAATATGGACTATTTAAAGCTTGTTTAAAAAGAAAATGTGGTGTATAATTTATTTTATTAACTCTTGTGAATGTTCCCTAGCAATACTTGTTGACAAACTGTTTCCATCAATCTTACTATATCCACCTTTCTTTTAAAATCCAGCTTCCTCACCAGCATCTGCATAGGACATCTGGGGGGAACTAAATGGCTACAAAACATGTTTTCCCCCACAGATCTCTCCACAAAGATCCACTTACTAAAATGAATTGCTTCCATTCTCATCATCCCACTTACTAGTAAAACTGAGATGCCTGACAATAATCTGCAGGTCTTAATTTATCCTTAAGTTCTGGAGAACTTTAAATAGCCCGGTATCACCAGTACTGCTACTTGAGTTCATTTCTCTGTGAAACAACTTTTTTATTTTGGGGCATTTTTTTCCTTCTGATGAGGAGAGCCTTAACTGATTTTGGAACATGCCTGTTTCATCAGTCATGTCAAGTGATTACTTTTCCAATTCATGCAAAAAGCCAACATCTTAAAAAAAAGAAAGAAGCAGAAATATTAAAAGGAAGGTTTTATTGCCTAAGAGTGTCTTAAAATTAGAAAGTCAATTAGAAAGCCTTACCATGCTGTAGTTTGTGACTGACCAGGAGATGAAAGACTAGAGGTAGTACTGCTGTTAAAAAAAAAAAAAAAAAAGGCTTTTGTCCAGCAACACTGCTTATTTCTTTTCCTGCTACTATACATGCATCTAAGAAAAACCTAAAATACAGTTTCATGAATAATTGTGCCTACAGAACTGGTGTCATAATAAAGATGTCAGGTATCTCATGGGGCTGGTGAGTACAATAGGTGGGCATCTTTCCAGAAGCCTCTTGCTGGTTGCAAATACCAGTCAGCACCTCTTACACTAAGTGCTAGGTGTAATTAATGAAAGAAAAAAAAAAACAACACACACGAAAAAACAATGAAATGGTGAGCAGTGCCTGTCTCAACAGGTACATAAAGCTACGATGTCAATAGCAGCCACTAGTAATGGCAACCATCAGAGGGCTCAGGGGTGAGCATGCATGGAGGGAGAGGAGGTGGCAGTCTGCTTCCTGTGCAACACAGGAATGTGACTACAGAACAGCAGTGGGTAACTGTACAGGTATCTGAATTCTCAGGAGACGCAGAAGAGCTGGTTCCTCAAAGATCATGCTGTTACCAGATACTGTGTAGCCCGCCTGCCATATTGGTGTACTGTGGGGAATTTGGTTTGGATAACAAGATATCAAAATGATTGTTTGGGTCAATGTTATTTTCACAAGCAGTCCCAGAAATCCATGCAAAGAACCTGGTTTATACATTTAAAAAGTGTTTAAACAGGGAGACTGCAGTGGGGCTGGGTAGCTAGATAAGACCTGCCATCTTGTTCCATGTACCCTGCTGAAATCCACAATGATGATCAACCCAAAGGGTTAGTGAAAGAATCAGCACTTCATGTCACAGAATGACAGAATGGTTGAGGTTGGAAGGGACCTCTAGAAATCATCTAGTCCAACCCCCTGCTCCAGCAGGGACACCTAGAGCACGGGGCACAGGGTGGCATCCAGGTGGGTTTTCAAGAGCTCCAGAGAAGGAGCTTCCACAACCTCTCTGGGCAGCCTGTGCCAGGGCTCTGTCACCCTCACAGTGAAGAAACTCTTCCTCACACGGAGATTAAGCTTCCTGTGTTTCCATGTATACCCATTACCCCCTGTCCTGTCAGTGCTACGGTATCAGCTCTGGGGGCAGGGCAATAAACATTGAATTCAAAGTGTCAGACCCTTGACTTCTGTTGGAGAAAGAAGATTGACCAGTGAGATTCAGGAGGCTACTAAGCTTTACTTACCGGTGTTTACTGAGAAAGGCAAGTCACTTTGGAGTCTCGGTGCACAAGTGTGAAGAAGACTCCCAGGGATTCCCTTGAGGCGACTGTCATTTTTGGAAGGTAAAAGTGCTCCCTCATGTGGTTCCCCAGAGTATAAATTCGAAATTCTTTCCACGCAGAGTCACAATCTACGGATCCCACTACAGCTCTGCTGGCATGATTCTGTCTTGGGTGGGACAAAGTATGATTTAACAGAGTTTCTGGGTAAGTCTTTCAGTTCCCACTGGATTTATGGCTAAATAGGTGTGGGTTGGGAAGGCAAAGGAGAGACATTCCTTTTAGTAGCTAAAGAGCATTGATAATTGAAATACCCAACAATATGCTTGAATAAGCATTAGTAGTCAGTTAATAACAAAGCAAAACAAAACAAAGTAATCTGTCAGATGTGCACCCCTAGCAAATAAACAGTCCCACCAGGCTTATGTATATATAAATATTTGAATTTAGTAAAATGTTCCTTTTTTAAAATATCATAAATCAATACCAAGGTCTATGTTCTGTTGCTGTTGGTGCATGGACTGACTGTCATGGGCAGCCAACTGACTATCAATTTTATAGTACTGGAACTCTCTTTTGGGTTAAAACATTGACACTTTCTTCTCTGCCTCTTCATGGGAAAAAATAGTGGGATAAAAGTGAAAGCGAAATGCTCTTGCATTTCAAATGGTTTTTGCTGAGGTTCAAGATCTAACTGAGGTATGTATGTATAAAACAATGAAGTCTTTCCCTGGCAGAACTGCTTAACTTAATGGTTAAGTGAAACAAAACTATAGGGTAACCTATGTTAAATTTAAAGCAATAGATTGGTAGCTCATTGGCCTTTTGAATGTTTTCTTGCAGAGCACTGGTATTTTCTAAGTTAAAGATCAAATGCTCCTCTATTTTCATACCTCTGGCAATAATGCCATTATGTTGCAGTCCTAATTTACTGGAGTTATATGAGTAGTCCACCAAGTATAGTGGGACTATACAGAAGAATAATAGTTTAAAGGACCAAGCTGGAGATTTCATGAGATGATGATTATATCATTGAAAGTATCAGAAAAGTTGGGCAATTTTGATTTAATTATCTTATTCCAACTAGCATGAAAATATTCAGTGAACCTCCCTCAGGAATTAAGTGATATCTGTCTACCATCAGCTCTATTTTTTGAAGAAAAAAAATGTTTCAAACAAAGAAAAAGGTAAATCCTGATATCAATAGCAAAGCCCCAAACCACAATGCTATCTCCTACTCATGCTGAAAAATAGGTTTACAAGATGGTCTGCAGAGCTGCACAGCAAGGAGAGGCTAAAGGGAACTTAGAAATGACCAACACATGGCTGAGATTAAAAATAAAAATGAAATTTCCCAGCCAAGAGAAACCGCAATAATATACACATTATAAAATGAAGGAGAAACTTTCCACCCTCAACAGCAGCAATTGCAGCCTTCTTTCTAACTCCGCACTCGCAAAGAAAATAATTAGAACCATTCCAAAAACTATTCCTAAACTGGAAGAAAAACTAGGAGATGTATGCGCTAGATAGTATGTATCTGTTTTCTTGTATCTTTGTCCTTATACAATGCAGGTAATTCTCCCCATTGACTTTCAAGATACTGTGACTTATACTACCCAGCCAATACTGGCTCCTTGACCTGGATTTCTACTTCAGGTAGCCCAAGGACAGAGATAGCAGGAGGAAACAGTGCTAAGCAGTTGCAGTAGTACTTATACGGGATGAAGGTGTTTTAAGAATTTTTTTGCTTTTTTTTTTTTTTTTTTTTTTCTGCACTATACAAACAATGTATTTCTGTGCTTACATGTAAACTGGAGGGGTGCTGGTGTCCAACAAGGAGACATTCTCAAAATAAAGATTTTGCATGGATATGCTCCTCTGTGGATTTGTTAATAGCTTGGGGCAAAATATGTGCCCTGCTGTTTGCACTACCTTGGAGAAAGGCAGGGGTATCAGTGAAGTGTTAAAAGGCTGCAGCATTGTCCAAGGGACTGCTGCTTCACTATACTAAAACCTCACACTGCTAGTCCTGTTATACTATCATATACAGAAATTATCTTTCATCTTTCATTTTTACTAAAGAAAAAAATACTTTCCACATCCAAACTTTCACAGTTCTTCACAGATTCTAGGTCACGTTTGTAAGCTGTGTACTGTCTGTTTGCTACCTTTAGGGTATGTTTTGCCTCTTTCTAAGAGTCTGGTCCTGGCAACTAGCCATTTGTGTAGCTAATGCTACTATTTCAGAGCATTTTCCTCTCCCTTTGCACACGCTGAAAAGGCACCAGAACAGTATAACTTTGCTATATTGGAGTAAACAATAGCAAGCTCTGTGTCCATGCTGGTAAAACCTTGAGAAATGTAAGCATTAATGTATTAAAAAAAATACCCATTTTAGGCAAAATTGTAGGCCACGCTAGTGGCAGGACCATGCAGGTCTGTCCTCTGTCTTTCACTCACAACTAGGTGAGGGCCCACTGCTACACACGCATGCTATGAAGAGCAATGGGTGCATCCTGGAACTCCTCATGTGTCACTAATAAACCTGTGGAACAAAAGATGATAAGAATTAGGGCATGTTGACACAAAAACCACTGCGGCAGTTTGCTCACCTCTTCCTTCCAACTTCCAGCCAATCTCATCTCACTGTACCCTCTCCTTCCCCACCTTCTTGAGATATAAAGACCACTAGTCCAACATAATTTTATCTTCCACCTAATTTTAATCTAGAGACCAGTTTAACTATTTTTTTCCTGGGTAGGAGAAGAAAGTCATACAATTCTTTCCAATTCTGACAGGTTTTTTTGTTTGTTTCCACTCTTCATCTTAGTACTACTCCTTGCATTCATGCTTAAATTCATGCTTTTTCAGTAGTAGCCATATGCAACATAACTGAATCATCAGTTACACTGGGAAGAAGTTTCCAGAGTGCCTAGGAACCAAATTGTGCTGTTACATGCAGAACTGACTTCTCAAATCAAGAAGCAGAGGCTGGAAGTGTGCTGGGGAGCTCACATAGCTTAGTGGGACAGGCATGACTTGCTCCCACCCACCGCCAACTCTCTCTGGAATGAAAAAGGCAGCAAGATCAAGGCTGATACTGGCCCGCAACAGCCTAAGTCGTTTGTCATCAGTGCCAGTTCAGGCAATGGGAGCAGTGAGCAGACAGGGCTTTGGAAAATCCTGAATAGCTGTTATCTTGAGCAGACAAGGAAGATCACCCAACTCAGTACATATCTTTTCTCCTATTATTGCCTACCACTAAGCTACATTAAAATTATCCCCAGGTAATCCCAAGGTACAGTGAAGGGTTCAGCACACAGTACTAACCATACATTCAAGCACAAGGGCTAGTCCACACCCTGTAGGGCAACATTGTCCATGCTGCTTCCACCAGGCAAATGTATAGATATCCCAGGCCACCCCAGCACGCAAAGCAAGTCAGATGGAAACATAGGAAAGATTAAGAAAGAGGACTGTGTTTCTGTCTGCTGCAGCTGACAAGCCCTCACTTGGATGGGCTCTTGCTCAATCAGCTAGAAACCCTTCAAGCTGCAGGGCTTCCC
This sequence comes from Microcambeva ribeirae, assembly GCA_035222435.1. Classification (NCBI taxonomy): domain Eukaryota; kingdom Metazoa; phylum Chordata; class Actinopteri; order Siluriformes; family Trichomycteridae; genus Microcambeva; species Microcambeva ribeirae. Next base: position 21,368 of record JAYECN010831583.1, read on the forward strand.
TGTGCCCTCTCTCCAACACCAGTTTGAAAGTCACCAGCCAGCTCACACTGGGCTCACACAGCCCTGACCCTGTGCTCATCAGATAAGACCTTTTGCTATTATCTTACTCTACACACACCTCATTTTCTTTATCTCTCTCACTGACCTCTTCTAGCCCTAAAGTTCATTTGACCTCTTCTGGGTAACAATGGTATACAGACCCAGTTTCAATTAAAGGTGGAATATCTCTCTCCTTCTCTGTTCTGCTCTGAGTCTTCCCTTTCTTGGGGTAAAGAAAAACAGGCCCCTGGGAACTCACTTAGCACGGTTTATCTAATGACAAGTGCTAAAGCCAGCCTGCAGAAATGTCATACCTCAGGGGGTGAGGTGCAGAAAGGAAGGGTGGCTGATCAGGGAGCCAGATGCTTTGTTTTACCCCTTGAAAAGAAACAGTATTTCTTTGTAACTGTAATCAAGATCAAAGCAAGTGTTCATCAAAATCAACAGGAATAAAGTCCTTAAACCCCTTTGATGGTGCAGATAAGCAAAATACACTTCATCTGAGCTTCACAATGCTGTACTTAGTAAGGGACTAGCTGTAACTTGCTTTGCGATTAATTTAACTGCTAGCCCTTCAGAAGGATTGGGTGGAGAGATGTTGTCCTAATTAGAGAGCTGCAGCTTCTCCTTTCACCCCTACTCCACTCCATTTAGCCTGCATTGTATTTAGGGTATTTTTGGCATACTGCCCCAGGTACCGTTGCTACCCTCAGTTTCACTTCAACAGCCAAAACAAGCAGGAATTTGAAATCAGCTGAACAAATAACAGAGAGCCCTAGCCAACTCATGTCATTTGAAGTGCAGGGTTATGACATCTTGTGGGCAGGAAGGCTTGCCATTTGTCCCAGTTTCTCATTATTATTATAACATAATGTTTAGAGTGTAAAGGAAGTCCTCTGTTCTCCCAGTGGTGGGCCACAATAAAAATCTCCCAGATGGCACAAGACGAGAAGGTCTGTAAAACTCAGGATGTGGGTCACAGGATGGCTGTCTGCTTTCTGTCTGGGAGAACACGATAATCAGCCCTAGCAAAGAACCCTGATAACACACATGAAAGAAGTGCAAACCCCATGGAGATCTTCAGTTGCTGCAAAATGTCACAGCTCTCTCCACTTTGTGATACACTGCTTTTCTTATTTCCTTCCCTTCCCAGACTCCTCTTGAATGCACACGGCTGAAAAGAGTTCACAAAACCTTTCCTTCTGCAGTACCTTTCAGCACCTTCTCCCTCCAATTACGCACCCGCAGCCACCTGTATGTACCTGCAGCTCCCTTCCTCCCCTAAGCAGTTCTTGTACAAACCAGTAATGCCATCCAAAAGTGCCCTGAGATATATCAGTACCATGTTGAAAATACAGGCACCTTTCCTCTACTCCCAAGAATCACAGGCCCTTCAGGGAGCTGTTAGGGCAGCCAGAGGACTATGCTAGGTTTTAACAGAAACATTCTTTATGTAAAAAGCATCTTTCTTTTTTATTTTTTTTTCTACAGAAGTGAAAGAAAAAAATACATGAGCATTTTCAATGGAAAACACTGGGCCTTTTATTCCTATACATTTCTACATTTTTAATATCAAATAATTTGGGGCTATGTTGATGGTATCCAAATAACTAGTCAGATGATGACTTTGAGAATAGGTTTAGAAAGAGAACTTTGGGGAAGGGAATAATGAAACAATTATGCTTACATTAAAAACTGCTTGAAATGCCAAGAAAACTTTTTTTCCCCCACAAGTCATTTTTGATCTGCTTAGACCCACAGTCCCTCTCCCCACAAATTTCATCCCACAACCACCAAAGCACACAGCTCTGTTCAGCAGCAGAACTACTCCAGCTTAAGTCATAATTCAGTGGTTGATAAAGCTGGTGACTGTGTTTATATCCAGACAATTTTGTCTACTACTGAGAAACTATATTACTTTAGTTATACCAGTGAAACAGTATAGTTCTGCAATAGAGGTCCACACTTCCTCCTTGCACGGGTTGCACGGTGTGACTCCTGCTTTCTAAGGCAAGGAGACACATTTATCTCTTTTACTCCTCCCCCTTGAGACAGGAATTGCCCTCTGCGGGCAGAACCAGCAGGATATGCCCTGTGACACGGACTTTAGCCATCTGAAGAGCTGTTAACGGCTCTGAAAATCATATCCTACCCCAGAAGCTCCCTGCAAGCAGTGTGTGAAGGAGAGGGAGAGAGCACTAAGCAGCGTGGGCGAGGGAAGCTGGGACCTGCCCGGGGCAGCTGTTATCTGTGCTGACCTGCATCCTGTGCCACGCTCGTCCTCGCGCGGCAGGCGGTGGAACCCCAAGAGCCTTCCTCAGCCAAACACGCAGCAGGCAGCTGGGAGAGAGAAGCCAAGTTCAACCCGTCCCCAGTGACTCAGTTTCTAAGACTTCTGAAAAACTTCTTCAAACTCTGCCTTAAGATTTTTTTTTTTTTCTTTATTTTAGGCCATGTCTGTACATTTGAATCATACAAAGAGTTGAAGGAGTTCATCACAGCAATGGGGCTGTGAAACACTGAGGTTGATCAATTACAGGAAACAAGATTCTCAACTACATAAAGACAAAAAAAAAAAAAACAAAAAAAAACAAGTTTAAAAAAGGGCCTCTTTCAGCATAGTCTCTTGTTTAAAGTGGCTACGGATGATCTCTGATTTCCTATCAACCCACAGACCTAACTTGAGTTGTTTTGCTTGCTTGCTAACCCCCTTTACACAGGTTGGTAATAACCGACCTCCCCCCGCCGATGCCTGGGTTTGACTGTGTTATTCACTGGAAATTTGTGGGAAGAAGGCGGCAGACCTTCCTCAGCAAGAAACCGAAAAGTCCTTAAGGAGTCTTCCTCACTACTGAGGACGGGGACACCAGGAGGTGAAATCACGGATTCCCCTCACCTTTGTCAAGCCTTTCGCTGTCTGCTGACTGTACCCAGGACCGCCACGGCCAGGCCTCGCTGCAGCCTGTCAGGAGGGCTGCTCCCTTCCTCCTGCCCACCATCCCTTTGGGGGTATTATGCTCTCATTTCTCCATTTCTTCTACTCCCCATCTCAGCTGGGAGCCAAAGGGAGGCAACATGCCGCTGCAGCCCCTTCTTCCCAACTCTGCAGAGGCCACAGCGGCTGCTCCACCTTTCAAGCCAGCGCAGCAGCTGTGCAGGTTTTCTTGACTTCCCAGATCCTTCCTGAGACGTGCCCAGGGCATCAGGCAATATCAGAGAGGAAGCAGCGGCGTTTCCTGCGTCCAGCGGGATGCTGTGCCACTGCCATGGGGCGGCTGCCATTTTGTGTCATGGCACGGGTGCCATTTTGTGCCCTGGGGCTGCAGGTTTCTCTTGGGGAAAGGCCACCAGACTGGCTGCACTGCAGTCCCTTCCATTCTGCAGGGAAAAAATTCTACCCAGTGAAAAATTACTGCAAGCTTTTTGGGTTTGTCTTTGTGGGGAGGAACTCCTTTCCTGTGAGGGTGACAGAGCCCTGGCACAGGCTGCCCAGAGAGGCTGTGGAGGCGCCTTCTCTGGAGATCCTCAAACCCGCCTGGCTGCCACCCTGTGCCCCGTGCTCTGGGTGTCCCTGCTGGAGCAGGGGGTTGGACTAGATGATCTCTAGGGGTCCCTTCCAACCTTAAGCATCCTGATTCTGCGATTCTGTGAGCCAAAAAGAAGCACCACAAACAGTGTGGAAATGTGCAAGAAGCAGGGGCAGACCAGCCAGGGCAGAGGGACGGCAGTGCTGGAGCCCCAAAGCTTGGGCAACCTGGGCTCCAGAGCAGGGTGTGTGGTTGCAGGAGCCCGTCCATGCATCCCCTGCAGACCCACGCCTGGGATCTGGGACGTACCGACGTGGGAAGAGTATGCTCTGCCATTTTATTAAACCAAATGTATGGTTATTAATACAATAGCTTGGTAAATACTGCTTGTAAAAGTAAAAGTTGACTTCAATGTGGAAGTTGACTTCAATTCCAAATATTGAGACAAAATATTGTAGAGAATGACTATAATATATGCTTTAAATGCTTATTACTGTGTTTGGGTGAAAAGGGTTTACATGCAATCAGACTGCAGCCCTGAAAGTGCTTTTTGTTCATGCTAACCAGCCTTCCCTGAAAAGCAACGAGTTAAGGAGAAATATTACAGCCAAAAAAAAAAACTTTGGAATAACTTGAGCCTGTTGCACAATACATCATAGTAATATCACTAGTCACAGGGCAGCAGAATTATTTACCATCATTACACAAAAGAAAATCTGCCCTGCAATCAAACCGGTGTTTCTCTTACTCTGCTAGTGTTTCACTCCTGGACAACGTGTTCTATAGGCAGGAAGCTGCTTTTGAGAGTGATGGAGCACGCTCGCGACGGCTGCGGCAAAGGAGCGTCAGGCTCTTTGTACAGCTGTTTCCTTAAGTGATTCACGGAGAAAAAAATCTCACTCCTTACAGTCCTTTACTTTTCAGCGGCGGTAATTGGAATTCCAAGCCATGAAGCCCTTTGCCACTGGCGGTAACCCGCTCGCTGATAGAGCTTCCACTGAAGCCTCTGCCCTTAGGCAACCAGGCCCGGGGGTTTTCTCACCGGCCCGCAGCGACGCTCTCCTCCCGCTCCCCGTGTCATCGAGCTGCATTCGCCTTCTGCTTTCAAAGGGGAGCCAAAATATAGCAACACTGGGCCTATTTTAGTGTGATGACTACAGAGCCTCAAATGAGAATAAACCTTCCAGAAACCTCACCAGAAATGGAGAGGAGGGTATGGGGGTGTGGAGGTTGCCCGCGCTGCCTCGCAGGTCGCCCCAGCCTGCAGCTGCGCGCCGTCGGAGCCAGTGAGCAAGCGTCTTTGAGAAGGGGGAAAAGTTGGGTCTGTGCCAATAATGGACCTGATCCAAGGTACTGAGGCATCCGCTACATATTGCAGTATTTTATTTCTTACACTTGTAAGGATATTCGAGTAGGTGAGCATCTATGGCCAACAGACTGTATTTGAGAGCAAAGCTAAGATATGGTCACCACCAGCCAAAATGCTTGCTGTTATAGGAGGTACTTTGAACTCTCCTTCAGGTAACAGGTTAGAATCAAATGATCACCACGTGTAGGTCTATAAAGCTTCCTAGATTAGCTGGGTGGAAAGCAACTCTGTGACACTTATTGCTAGATGGTTGATGACCAGTGCAGGTGAATTACGTTATTATTGGCTCCAGGTGTGGCCCCCATCCATTACCTGTGACTGAATTGCCAGCAGAACAGTGCAAAACTCTTTCTTATCTTGGGAAACACGAGCCAAAAAAGAGATGGTTTGTCCATGGATCTCTAGCAGAGGCCTAGAAATGTGAGATAAATGCATGTTAGAGGTGATGTTTAGAAAATAAAGGTTTAATTCATGTGCTCTACGATCAGCTGAAATGAGAAAAGAAAATACAGACTTTTTCCCTGTGTGTGTTCCTCTTCCTCTTCTGCACGGAGCCCCTTACTGACCCTGAGAGGTGAGTCCAATTTTCATACTTTCACACAATAATTTGTTATGGGCTGGAAGGGGGTGAGATGATTTTTTACCTTGCGGTATCCCCAGAGCCGTGCTAAAGGAAGGTTATTATGGCTCTAATTAAGCTCTCGTCTTCCCTGAAGGTTTAACGAGTTCCGTCCTTCTCTAGTTGCTGAGCTGAGGTTTCTCCCTGCCTTGGGCAGGGTTCTCCGTGCTGTGCAAGGGGTTGTGTCCTGGTAACAGGGCAATCCATTAGCTCCTGTGGCTGTCGTGCCTCGGCTGAAAGCTCTCTGCTCTGAAGCCCAGCAGGAAGAGGCCATCGCCACTAAATTGTGTATTCCGGGCAGAACCCACCGCCTTTGCCAGGGCTGCACGAGGCCTCAGATGCAGCGGAAATCCGTGTCGGGTGGGTGCTTTTCGCATGGCTGTGGAAGGAAGGGGGCCGGACCGCGCTCGATCCGCGCGGAGCAGCCGCGGGAGCTGGGGGCGCGTGGAGCTCCGCCAGCTCCGCAGCCGCGGGACACAGGGCGCTCGGGAGCACGGGAGCCAGCGAGGCACCGTGAGGATATGGCAGTGCAGGAACGCCTGGGGAGCGAGCCCCCCCCCCCCCAGCTCGGCCTGCTCTTCCGCGGCTTTGGCGCGCGCCGCGGCCCCCGGACACGGAGCCGCCGCCTTGTGGGCGGGATGGGACGGGACGGGAACCTCCTCCGCGTGGCGGAGCCGCTGCCGGGGCGCCGCGTTGTTCCTCATCCCTGCACCAAGAACCCCACTGCAAATGATCCCGTAAATGTGTTCCTGTTCCAGTGCTTCTCTCTCTGATCACACTGTAGGCTCCATTTAGCTGCCTGAGCACGGACAGGTCACCGTTTTGCCCTGTGAAGTCCCACCTGGCTTCCAACCGCTGATTCAGAAATGTCTATCTTCTGTTTTGTACCTGCCAGGCCTGGGCGGGGGGCTTAGGTGCACGTGAGAGATGCCCAGGTTGCAACTGAATCAAGCCCTGCATGTCTAGTTTGCATTTCCTAGACTAAATGTTCATAAGCCATCCTGGTACTGCATGGCAAGACCCATAGTGTCTTAGACCTCATCTCAGCCCAATCACAGCCTTGTATGGATAAACTGTACAATCTCCCAGACACCTGTTAGTGTTTAGCAGCAATTGGTTTTGAATCTTGGTCCAAAAACCTGATTCTGAGGAGGGACTTTGATATGAGGAGGATCTGGTCCTCTGGTCTAAAGAGAAATTAAAGCTCTGAAAATGCTAGAACAGGTCTAATTTAGCACTACAAAAAGCAGTCCTGTTGTAGTCACTCCATAAACAAAGGCAAAGAGCAGAAGACTTTACTCATCCTATATCCATTTTATAATGGGCAGAAAGAAATCTGTGTTGTTGTGGGAGATCTTGATCTGGGAGATGTGTGGAAGAACTGGTGTGACAAGTCAGATTTAGTATGACTTACTGAAAATGACAGTACATTATAGAAACGCAGGGCCAGGAGGCTTCTCGCACCATAGACTCCCGTGGCAGAGGATGGGACACTTGCACATATGTCCCTGGATGGCATTTGCTTTTTTCATGTCTTTCGGACACGCCATATCAAGGATCCTCTCAGGCTGTGGGTCTTTCCTGCGTGCTGATGCATGGCAGGTCACTGCCTGTGAGAGCTGCAGGTTGGACTCATTTGCTGGGGACTTGACATTTCATCTTAAGTGCTTTGTCCTATCACCTATTTGATTTTTGACCTTAGGCTATTCAGGATCACTCTGAATCCAAAATTTGTTCTGCTAAAGGGAACAGCGTAGATGACAAATGGACAAGGGGTTCATTTATCTTAGTTTGCCTCTTAAAAGGGTAGCCATCTACGCTGGCTCCATGGAGTTGTGTTCGAGAAGCAGGATGAATTAGTTTATGTGAAAGATCATGGTCTTTTAGATAAATTACTTGCTATCCTCTCCCTACTAGATATCGTAATGATTTGGATGTTTAGCCGGCAGTTCCCGGTTAAGAAAATTGTAGGGGCCGTTTATTGCCTTTTGTGCTGCTCCTCCTTTCACCCCTGCTAAGGACCGGACTTGGCTGGCCACGAGGCTCCTTTCAGTGCACCAGGTCTGCAGTGCAGTAGTATGGTAGGCAGGGAGCAAAGCTCCAGTCCTGCTAAAAACGCGTCTGGAGCGCAGTGGCATCCCGCAGCTGGAGCCGCGCGGCTGCGCACACTGATTCCCGTCACGTGTGTGCAGGATACACATAGAAAACGTGAAGCCCGGCATCGCCTGGGGCCACGCAGCCCCTCGGGCGCAGCCGCTGCGCCCGGCAGGACGTTGCTCCTCAGCCTCCGCACAGCCCCACGCTGCTACGTAAGCTGCAGCCGACGGCCTCGCGTGCGGCTGCCAACGGCACCGTCACCAGGCCAGAGCTGAGGTGCCCGGTGTCGTGTTTTCTTAGCTGACACAACCTGTTAGACTCCAGCTTTGCCTTTTGTAAGCGCGTTTGCTCTGCCTGCCTTTGCCTGCTCTGTGCCAGGTTTGTGACAAACCTTGGAGACCCCATTACCTGACCCTCCTCCTGTAACAATGAAGCATCGTATGGATTAAAAAATCCCCTACCTGTTTTTCCAACTAGCTGTGCAACTTCCTTGCTATTTAATGTAGACCTTTTTCCTCCTAGTATGTGTGTGAGAATGTTTTCTGGCCCACACCAAAAAAAGGAGTTCAAGTATGAGGAAGTCCAGCCATTAATCTCTATTGATTTGTTGTTGCTTCAATCCCAGCAGGACTAGTTGTACAACATTCATGCAAAGTTAGACTGCCCGTTTATTATGGAACCAGGTATTCCCATTAAAAACAATTTAAAAATTAAGTTATAGAAGAGCTCACTTGGGAAAAGTAAGAAAGAAGTAAAGCAGCTTGATAACAGATATTCCAGGGGCTTTAAATCTGGGGACTGGTGTTAGTTCAAAGAAAGGTGCAAAATTAATGGTCTGGCAGTAGCGCAGGAGCCAACGTTGCTCTTCAGAGCTGTCACCGGGGCAAAGCTGCCTTTGACTCCAGAGGTGCAGGCTGGACTTGCGCAGGCTCAGCTGGGCTCCCCATGGGGCATCAGCTGCGGGACTGCTGTTAAGCTCATGAGGATGAAAAACCTCACGTGTCCTTTAAAGTCTAACCCTAAATGTGTGTCTGTCTGTCTCTGTGTCTGTCTGTCTCTATGTCTGTCTGTCTCCACATATGTGTCCATAACACTCCAGTTACTGGTTGCTTATGAGGCTGAAGGGCTCAGAAAAGTAACAACGTGCTGATGTCTTATGAGGTGTTCTTATTTATTTCTGCATCTGCATGCAACTTCCTTCTCTTCCTCTCTTTCTGCTAAGACAATTCCTGTGCATTAACAGCAGCCGCCTGCTGGACGAGTGGCAGCTGCCCTCCCGTGGGCTGGGAGCCTGTCCTGCAACGGAAGAAGGGATTCTGCAGCAGAAAGGGGACGGAAAAAGTGACAGGGCTGCGTCCTTCGGGCCTGCTGCCTTCTCAAGGCATCTCAGGTCTACTGAAAACAATCCACAAGTGAAGGGGGGTTTGCTGCACTGGTAGAGTTACCGGCAGAAGCCCTACTGGTGCAAGGAGCAGTGAAATTTGTCCTTATTTACTTGACAAAGCGTCGTGAATTAGTGTGTGAATAAGGAACGTGGCAGGTGACTAACGGCTTGTCTGTGTCCTGATCTCTTGGTGAGATGCTTCTGTTTGCCTGGTTCAGTGTGACACAAAGAAGCCCTGCAGCACCCTGAGAGAGGACAAATCAGCAGCTGGGGTCCGTCAGCCTCTTTGCACCCCAGCTCAGGTGGGTCCTCAGCTTACCAGGCCCGCACAGAAGCTGGGGGTGATGCTTACAGCCTAACTGTGAGGTGTAAATATAACGATAGTGGGTTGCAGGCCTCTCAGCTCTCTTGCTTGCAGACCTCTGGAGCCAGGGCACAAATATTGTGCCCCGAGCCACCGGTGACAGGTTTGCTGCTGCTGTGCACCCAGACCACGAGCTCCACGTGCTCTGCCAGGGCTCTCGCCGGTGGGACCTCAGGCTGCACCGTCTGTCCTGCATGCGGCAGCGGGGCACAGGCCACAGCCTTGTGTCCCTCGCACGGCCAGAGCCTGGGCACTGTGTTCTAGAGGACCATCATTTTTTGTTGTTGTGCTTGTTTTGTTTTCTACAGAGTCACCATCTTTTCTGTTTTATTGCCCTAAAGCTGAGGTTACTGAGCATGAGAGACGTCCCTCTCTCCCAGCTGCCTCCGGAGCTTCCAGGCAAAGCGTCGGTGCCGAGCAGGGCAGCCCGTGTGCTCGTCCCTCCGTCCAAGCCCCGTGGGGCTCAGAGCTCTTAGAGGCAGAGGTGCTTTGCTTAACCCTCCCTGCCCTTTCCGCATGAAAGTAAAAAAGAGGGAGAAAAAGTTAATGTTTTGAGTAAACACGTTGAACTGTTTTGAACCCCCTGGAGCTAAGCTATGGCTCACAATTAATTACACTTCTCTACAAAGAAACGCAAAGGGTTATAGGACATGGTGAAGTAATACATTACAGAGAAGCTGACAGGAGAACAGTAAGTTTGGGTTTAAGTGAAAAAATTTTTGCTTTGCTGGCTCTTGGTACGTAGCCAATAACAACGGAGCGGGAGCTGGCTTGAAATGACCACAGCGAGCAGGTGTGCTGCAGACATCGGGGGAACTCCGGAAAATAATACCCTGCGTTAGCGCCCTTCTGCTCAGTGTCTTTAAGTAATAATAACATTAAGACAGTCTTGTGGTAAAGATTTGCCCTCTGTGGGATTCACGAGCACTGAAATGCTTTTTTATCAGTGCTCGCTTTGCATCCCTGAGAAGTATTATATGGGAACCCCTCCACAGCACGTGGAAATAAAAGAACCTCTTTAGCTGAAACGGAAGTTTTGTTTTGCACAATGTGCAGTTTGTTGGAGATGCAGAAGTCCAAAGCCATTTGAATTAAGAGATTTGCCTCCCTCCAGAGACCCATGCAGGCATCTGCTACCTACTAGCATTTCTGACAGCGGGCTCTTCTAATTCCTCACATCGCACACCATTTCCCTCCAGCAAGTCCAAAATCAGCAGCGTATTCCCAATACCAAGAGTCATGACCTCCATTTCCAGGGGAACAGTTACTACTGTTACGAATCCCGATCCATGCTGCCTGCTGCACAAATCATTTCGTTGTTCTCAAAACCTTTTTAATCTCCCCTCAGTCAGCAGAGACCTTTTCATTAACTAAAAGTCTTGTGGCCAAACCCTGAGGGGAGAGGAGTGCCTGAAGTCCTCTTGAAGTCGAGAGGAGTTGCTTGTGAGGGCTTAGGACCTCTCAGGATTTGGCTGTGTGGGCTTAACAGTCTACCCACTGACATGCTTTTATTTCCCCCTAGTGTCTATTATTTTAGACCCTTTCCTTGCTGCAGCATGTGTTTCTCCTCTGGAGTCATGGCATATAAAAATCGCTTTGATTCTCGATACAGCTCCAATTGATTCCTCACTGCCACGCCGCTGACAGATGGATTTAAAATGCTTTTTCCATATTCCCTGCCCAGCTGCTCCAGGCACTGCTCCCAGCTCACTCCCCCGGCAGGCGCAGGCCCCAGCCTACACTGCACTGGAAAAAAGGGAATTAGATGAAAGCCTCACAGCACCAGACATGCAAGGGACAAAGGGCTGCAAAATTACACGAGACAATCTTTTTCCTTAAGCACACAGATCCATTGCCCAGCAGAAGCAGGAAAAAATTGACTTATTTCATGCAAGTGAAGTTCAGAACTTCCTCTGAAACTTCCAGCCACCACTAGAGAAATGCCCCTGCATCAGATCATTCTACGTGAGCATGGCCAGCTACTATTTCTGAGGAAAAAAAGAGCTTGCAAATGGACTTGCTGCCTATATCCTAGGATATATAGCAAATGGCAGAAAATAAAACAAGATTAATTGATATTATGATGTTAGGGTGCCTAGTATCTTTGTTATCTCAATACCTTTTCTTGATTATCATGGCAATTTCTATCCTAAGACTAGATTGTTAAATAAGTACAGTGCTAATTGCATGATTGCTTTATATTTGTCATTACAAGCTTTTCTGTAACTTTTCTGAAGTGCTCTTCAGGATGAGAATACAAAGGCATAAAAGAAAACACCCAAAGTAATTCACAGTTTCATTTCACCTCTGTTTTGACTCAAAAGGGAAGCACGATGGCAGAGACTTCTGGAGAAGCACCAGCTTCTGCTAGGGAAGGAACTGCACCGATCTGCTGAAGTTGGGGCAAGGGAGAGGATGTGACCATAGAGATGTGGTCGGGTCAGAATAAAAAGATATGAGCAGATCTTGCATGGGGTAGACAGTAAGCCCAGGTGTATGGAAAGAGGAATTATGTCCAAACACAACCAAGTCAGAGCGCGTGTCACAGCTGAGGCCAGGACCTGCAGTGCAGCTGAAGTGCTTTGGTTTTCGCTAAAATCTGCCAAGATCAGAGCATTGCTGAAATCTAAACAACATGGACTTCGTTGCTTCCTCTAATCTGTATGTGCCTGTGTGCTCTGGATAGCAACAAGGAGAAAAGGAATACAGGGGGAGTCCTTCAAAAAGCAAGCTTGGAGACAGACTGGAAAGCACTAGCTGGGGAGAGTTGGAAAGGTTTCTAAAAGGGGTGGCAAAGCTCCTGCGAAAACAAAATCAGTCCAGATCAAGAAGAGGACTGAACTCCTGCCAGGTGTCTCACATTGAAAAAATGTGATTGAAAAAAAATATATTTTTTGTTGGAAAAGCAAAATGGGATGTGTTAACACGCACACACACAAAAAAAAAATGATGGAAGGAAGGAAGGTGGAAAAAAACAAATGGAGACCCTTGTAAACAGAGGGCCAGGGAGAGATTAAGGACATTCTACTTCCCTCCGTTTTCCCGGCGATGTCCCACCACTTTGATTGGGAAACCTCTGCTGCCCATCCAAGCGAGGGAGCTGCCAAGTTCAGAGCATCCACCTAAGAAACGCCCCCCACACTCGCTGCTTTTAGCTGAGGAACCTGATACGTAGGAGGATGCTGAAACCTCCCTGGGGCTGCGCAGGAACCAGTCACACTTCTGGAAATGGAGCCGCGGGGACCTGCCTAGCCAAAAGCCACCTCACTGAGTTTTCCTCCCTGTGCTCTTTCCTTTTCAAAACCACCCACTCTCCTGTCAGTTCCATGCCCTGCCAAGGTTTGTTTGCCACTGTCCCCGTCCCTCTCACCCCAGGTTGTGCTGAAGAGGAGTGTTCTTTGGGGCGACTGGTGGTGACGTTCACCAGCCCTCCCTGCTCTGTACCCCATGGAGAAGCATGAACAGCCACAGAATGGGGGAAAGTCTTGGGTTTTTGCTGGAAATACTGGCAGATGTGGGAACGAGAGGAGATCTGAGCATCTTTCAGCCTTGCTTATTAGGGACATAGCAGCAAGTGTGAATGAAGGAGTGACAGGAGGAGACAAATGTGTCAAGTATGGACTGGTGCAGAGGATGCTCACGGACAGAGCAGGACCATGACCAAAAGGCAACAATGATGACTATGACTGAAACTCCGTTCATCCTGTGTTGTCAGACCATACGGTGATACATGCAGCATGGGCAAGTCAGGCAACCTAAGGAGTTTTTTCCAGGCTGCAGACATCAGAAAAGGAAAATCCAAATCTTAACTTTGCATCATGAAGCCAGTGCTGTTCTCCAGGTGGTTCACTGAAGTAAAAGTGGATTTAGGGAAACAGACTGGACTTCAGTCCAGGAGGCTAAGGCCTTGCAGCAGCCAGTGCCATTTCCCAGGACACAGCATTTCTGACTGGGATGGTGGAAGAGAGTCGTGGCTGGGCACAGACAGCAAGTGAAGGACACACATAGGTCCATAGGAGAGAGAAAAGAGAACACAAACGTCATTAATGACAGTAGGGAAAAAAAGCCTACGAGCTGTCCCTATGGCAAGAGCAGTTGCAGACTGAGAGATGGGAGGGAAGAACGACCTGAGACAGGAAAGGCACCTGGGGAGGGGGTTTGGCACAGGCTTAGGGCAGGGGATGCTGTGAAGGCTGGGCAGACGTCGCGCCCCAGCAGCCTGCTGGTGCCACCCACCTCCTTCCCTGCCAGCCACGTGCGCACGTGCTGTGCGTTGCAGGCACAGGCCACCTGCAACCGACAGCACAGCTCAAGGCTGTGATTTCTTGTTTCCCTGTTAACATTTTACAATGTACCTGCACAAATATGCTCCTAGCACCTGCTGCTTCCAGTGATTCTGTCACCTGGACTACTCATGGTGGAATGGAGAAACCACCCCAGGGCCATAAGAGCAATGTGTGTACTGCATCTCCTCGTGGGGCCTGGCTGCAAGGACAGGGTGGGAAAGACAGACGGGAGAGGCTCTTTTCAATTTAAGCAGCTTTAAATGCCTCTTGCCCTGCTCCTTGGTCACTCCATCCTTTTTCACTCATATTCCTCCTACTAGCCAAAGTTCCCCATTCCCTGCTAAGTCTGTCTCAAGGTTACGGTCATGTTGAGCCACCTACTGAATAGCAAACAAGAGTGGCTTTAATCCCCCTCCTTTATGTCTTCAAGAGTAATATTTACAATGGCAGAATAGACTTAAATAAAAGTTTTGACAATGTGGCCTTTTTTCTTGCTGCATTGCAAGTTGGGGAGCAAAGTTTTCATTTCTGCTTTCTGCTTCTTGTACACTTCATACTCAGGCCTTCACACTCTCCTACAAGGACTGAGATTTTGCTTCTTTGTTATGATATTTTCCCGTAATTTAAAAGTAAAATGCACTTGAGTGAGTGTGCTCACTAGTCCAACAAGAGATATTGCCCTAAATTTTCAATTAAAACTCTTTTCCTGTAGAAAATAATCCACAATTTGTGAGAGGAGATTAAAATTTTGCTGAAGCTACACACTTCTCACAGTTCAAAGGTTGCTAAATAAAGTCCCCAGGAGCACTAAGGGCACCCCCACACCTCCCACCTCTTACAAGTACCTGACTAAGCAGTGGGAGGAAGACTTACAGATGACAGTGTGCTGGGAAAGTTGCTGCAAGAAGCATGGAACAAGGAAGGTCAGTGGGAGAGGAGCTGGGGCACAGTGATCCTCACTTGCAGAGAAGCAGGAAATTCTTCAGTTTCTGCAATGAAATTAGTAAAACAATCCAGTTTGTGCCCTGGGGTGTTTTCGGTGTGTTCCCTCTCTGATTCCCCTTCTGTACTTGCCACCCTACATGATGCATTTGCTTCCAAGCAGTCCTTCAAGTGCCCCCCCAGCTGGGCTGGGCTGCTCCAGCATCGTATCACGACCTCCAAGGACAAGAACTCCAACAGCTGGACCTCAAAGCAGAGACAGAAATAGGGAAGTCAGTTAGGTGAATCACAGCATCCCAGTTTAGCCTCCCCAGTCACGTGCCGTCGCTCCCTGAAAGCCTTGTGCTAATGTTACAGACATCATCAGAGCCAGGCTTAAAGGCTGCAGCTTCCAGTCAGAGGTGGAGTCAAGAGCTGGAAAAGAAAAGCAAATACAAGCTAATATTGCAACTTCTTGAAGAGAGAGAGGAGGGGGAAACTGATAGGATGTCTGTAATGCTTTACCTCACCTTATGTAAAAGCTCTTTCTCAGTTGTCCCAATTTAAAATGTGGGTGAAGGTTTAGTCATTCTTTAAAACTGACATTTCTGAGGCTGTTTTTCATGTTGCTAAAAAGAGGCACAATGATAATGGAAAGGAGACACTGATAATGATTGGGGACCAGATTAGTAATAGAAAAGATAAAATACTGTTGAGAGAAACTGCATAGATCCAGACTACCATAATCCCTACACCAAAATGTAAAGCAGGTTTACATCACTAAATGCTTCATTGAAGGCCCATATATTCTAATAAATGAACAGTACCATTCTCAAAGAGTCTTCCCTTGCTTTCTAGATTGAACAGTGTTTGAAACCTATTGGTGATGAAAATGTCATGCTAACAGCCCTCCCTGGGGCATAAAGTTGAGCCCAAACAACAAAGTTCTGCCGCCTTCCAGCTCCTGTGGGCTGCACAGTGTAGCAGGGCAAGGTGATGGTGCAGTGCTCCCAGGATCCTGATCCCTTGGGACTCTCCCTGTATGTGCCTTAGCATGGGGCTGGGACATGTCCCTCCCCTCCAGGCTTCCAAAACCCCTCTGGAGAGAAGACCCAACACACAGACAGGGGTGACTGCTGATGCTGGACCTCTCCGCAAGACCATCTGGTGACCAAAGTGGTGGGCACATCACAGGCAAGCACAGTCTTGCCCACGGTGATCAGGCGCTGGACTCAAGAGTTACCACTTTCTTCTAGCTGGGCTGGTTCTTCCCCCCGTTCATCTAACCCCAGTAAACCCAGTAAGCCCCAGTAAAGGTGGCTGGTGTTTCCCATAGCGCCTGGTCACGGGGACGGGGCATCTCTTCAGAGCTCGCCCTTTATGGTAAAGGAGCAGGAAGTGGAGCCTACAGTCAGCTAGTCTCCAGAGGTTAAAATACCCAGAAACCCAAAAGAGAAGCGAAACCATCCTTTCTAGCATATGGAAATGCTGAGGTGGTGTTTCATGCCCCAGCAGCCAAAGAAGCTCAAAGAGCAGCAGAAATCCCCTGTTGCTTCAGATAATACAAGAAGTAGGTGTGGGAGAAGGGACATCACCTCAGACACCGCAGAGAAGCAGCTGGCAACAGTCTGTGGTGCTGATGAGAGGAGACATTAAATTTCTTCCAGCACTGAGGAAGGCAACTAGGGATATGGATAGAGTCCAGAGCATGGAGAAAAGCAGTAAAGATACAGGGTGGGCAGAGACCAATGCACTGCTGGTTTCAGAACAGAGCCACACAACAACCACTGAGAGCGGCTGGGACCAGCCCTGCTCAGGAATCCTCGCAGCAATTTTTCCACATTTCTTCCACTGTTCTACTCTCTGCAAAAGTAACTCACAGCAATACTACGGGATAAGTTCATGACGAAAAGCTTTCAACAGTGGTCCTTTAATCAGTGTTTCCCAAATGTTTGAAGTCCTGATGTATAACAAGGTGTGACAAGGTATAAAATAAGGGTTTTGGGTAACTGACCAAATTATGATGGTTGTAAGGGTGTGGGCCTGAGTTTCTAAGACCAAGCAAAATCCAATAAATCCTTTTACTTTAGGGAGGGAAAAAAAAAAGATAAGAGAGGCAAGGAAAGGGGCCTCTGGAAGGAATACTTTCTGCATTAAGAGATTATAAGTAATAGCAACCATCTGGAGAATGAAAGATCTCAAATCTATGTAGAGATTGTCGAGCTACCCAGACACAGCATGCCAAGAAGATAGACCTCACTCTTCCAGGTCAAGTTACTGCCAGGTAAATTATCTTCAAGATGTATTTTTAAGAAGCAATAGTGACCTCACATGGCTTACTGCATTACTCCAGCACATTCTGATCCCAGACCTTGTTATAACTTGAACCTAAATTCCAGTCAAGCAGTAAGATCTGAATTCTGGGAAA
Organism: Microcambeva ribeirae; assembly: GCA_035222435.1. NCBI lineage: Eukaryota > Metazoa > Chordata > Actinopteri > Siluriformes > Trichomycteridae > Microcambeva > Microcambeva ribeirae. Next base: position 38,402 of record JAYECN010831583.1, read on the forward strand.
TTCCCATACTCCTGGGGGTGAAACTTCTTGGAACATGAGGGGAATGTTGGTGACACAGGGCTGCACACTGGAAATAGTGTTCATCCCCTGAAGCATCCTGACAGGCCATAGGTAAGCTCCTCATGTCTGATCAAAGGATATGATACTTATGTTGCATCAGTTTACATCAGTGATCTCATAGCTGGTTTGGGATGAGGGAAGCAGTGATACCTACTTATCCAGACTTTGGGGGCTATCCAGTGACAAAATACTTTTTGGGGAGAAAGCAATTATTTTCACAGCTCTTTTGACATAGTAGCCAGACAGATTTGTTTCTGAGATATCAGTTGTCATTCAGTCTTATGCATGAAATATAGGAACTCCTGGGGACACTCTCTGCTTCTGTCACCTTGTAACAAAGCTCTTACAGGGCCTGGCTCCTTCCAAATGGAGAGCAGTACACTTAACACACTGACCCAACACAAACCAGGAATGCTTTCCTAGGGAAATATAAATAGAAGTCTCAGGTTAATGCCACATGCCAGTGTTACAGCCTTGGGGACTGAGACTTGCCGTTGAGCTGCTATCAAGAACAATGGCTCTCAAATTGAAAGAGCTTTTATCAGGTAGAGGGCAGATGGCTCTACCACATAATCTACAGTCATAGTCAGAGAAACTTATTCAGACCAACTCTGATGATGGAGATGATGTGGACAGCACTTAAAACTCCAGCCAGGAGGCCAGTGAAGCTCACACAGAGGAGCTCAGTTCACCACCAGCATGATTAGAGCCCTCTCAGTGTTAGCTCTAGACCAGGCTGCCCAGGAAGTGGTGGAGTCACAGGCAGCATTCAGGAAACGTGCAAATGAGGCACTTAGGGACATATTTTAGCAGCCATGGTGGTGATGGGTTTATGGTTGGACTTGATGATCTTGGAGGTCTTTTCCAGCTTAAGTAATTCTATGATTCTATAATTCTGTGTTCTAGCTTCAGTTTGGTCCTGAATCTCCGGATCCAAAGGTGGTGTTTGTACAGGGGATATTGCCAAATCAGTCCATGTGCCATGCTGGACATGAGCACTGAGTAGTCCACAGCAGAGAGGGGGAAAAACAGAGAAAGGATTTGCAAATGCTCTGATTTATTCACAGCTCTCTAGTCAAATCCACAAGCATCCAAGACACAAACCGACCCTGAGCAGGGTGCTTGCCTGAGGAGTGCCTGCCAAAAAATCCATTCGCCTTGAAGAAAGGGTGCGCAAGGCTTTAGTTTATAACCGATCGCTGCGTGATGGTCTGCAAAGGAAGAGGAGAGGGCCTAAGGTCATGCTTTATCCAGAAAGGAAGCTGCTGAGGAAAGGCAGTGCTGTGTGCGCAGCTTTCCGCCACCTCTGCTCCTACATTCCTGAAAGCTGACACCGCCAGTAATTTTTTGTTTTGTTCCAAGGTGCTCATACTTCAGATGGCGGCATCTTGACATTCCCATCCATTATGTGAACGGATTGCGGAAATAACTCGGCTCTCACTCTCTCTGTGATATTAATCCACTGCCGGTGTCTGTAGCCCAGAGCCTGCCATTCCTGCCTCAGACACCAGGTACCCTGAGCAGGCCACTGGCCTCCAGGCCATGTGATGCTTGGCCTCAAGGAAAGTAGAGGAGCATTTCCAAAAGGAGGCTTTTCCCACTACAAAATCTGAATCCAAGCTGTCACAGTAGAGCTTTCCTCCTTGCTGAGCAGCCACAGGTGCTTGGGGTGAAATATAAGATCTTTAACATGAGAGTTGTGATAATATAATATCACTTTATGGGAACCTGGCTGGCTTCATTAAGCAACAGCTGAAATTTGTACAAATAAGAAAGGAGACAGCAAATTAAGATCCACAGCTCTTGTTCATACAGCAAAACATCATTAGCTCTGAGGTGGGGGGCTGTGTTACCTTTTACACCCGGTTGACTTTTAGTGCTTGTGTTTTTAATGCACACTGCAAGCTGGTTCAGGCAATGCAAACTGTGGTAATTGCTCCAGATCTCAGTCCATCACTGCTTGGAAGAGATGTCACTGGGGAAGGAACCTGCAGAAGGGAAAGGGAAGGAGTGCTGGAAAGGCCTGGAGAGAGAAGAAAAATCAGAGTAATTTTGCATTAGTGAAATGGGATACCCGTCTGGACGCACAGAGACAGCTGGCAAAGCACCATTTCTGCACATGATTTTGCCATGACGTCCTGTGCTTGTTTTTACCAGTGGGCACTTGTATGATCAACAATATTTAGGGGAAAACACGCCAGATGGGGGATGCATCAACTTCTGACAAACAAATACTTCTTTTGCTTAAGCGTTGCTGGAGCTTAAACTCTCACCTCTCTATAAAAGGAAAGGTTATTTATTTTCTTTGTATTTTTCTTTCTTTGGGGAGAGGGTAGGGAGAAGCAAAAAAGGGAGGAAGACTCGAGTGGAAAAAACAAACCAAAAAAAAAAAAAAAGGCCAAAGCAGCCTTGGAGCTGCATGTGCAAAAGCCGAAGAGGAAAGCAAAGACACACTGACAAAACAAGCCAGGAATGCTGAGGCTTGGGCTCTGAAACACATACGGTTTATGTTGTTCTTACCACAAACCAAAAATATGTTCCCATTTGAAATGGTTGAATCCACAGCTGTTTTAAATTCCCTTGGTACTTCTGAGACAAATGATCCAAGTCAGACTGTGCTAACAGGGTCAGTTTTAGAGCCAAGCGAGAGCTGTGACTGATGCAGAATCACTGCAGTCCCATCCCTTTCCACATCAATCACTGCTCAATGAAAATCCTGCGGGGCTGTCGGACTCTCTTACAATATTGTTTACATTAGGAGATGATGTAAAGCTCCTCCAGCAAAACTGTGCTGCTGGATTATGAGCCTCACTAACAGCAGAAGAGCTTAAGTTGCAGCTGCAGGACAGCACTGAGACGCAGGAACACACATGCCCCCAAATTTACATCCACAAAAGCAGCCATTAATGTTTCATTAAACATGCCCATCGATTCAGCTCTGCAGGCAAATTCTCTCCCTTTAAACCCATGATTATGAAGCACCTTGGGGCGAGTCTACATCCTCGGCACTCTATAAAGCAACCGCGTTGATATTGTCATAAAAGCCAAAATGGCTTTAATACATTTCCTCACAATAGCGGTTTTAATTCACTCGGAGAGGGCTGGCTGTTGGAAAAATAATATTTTTCTCAGATTCACACCTGAGGTCAAAACCTTGCCCTCTGTGCCAGAGCTAATAAATCACATTTCTTTTTTCCTGTTCCTTTTGAACAGTGAGGACAGTCTATTGCAGAAAGACAAAAAAGGGTCTTTGCAGGAACGTGTGCAGCATCGTGGGGGAGGGATGTGGAAAAAGTCCCAGCAGCATCCCATAATCATGTACTGGGGAGGGCAGGCTTGCAGCTGTGCCTGGCCTTGAAAAGAAAGACTCAGCACCTGTTTACTCTTGACTGAAAGGTCTCAAGTTATGGCTGTAATGCTCTAATACACCCCATTAAATATTTGCATATTAAACGTACAGAAAATAAAACCCTTTTGAAGTGACAGAGAGTGAATAGCATTGCAGGAGATCGAATAAATTGTTCTGCTTCCTTGTACAAAACAGATACAAGAGAGAAAATATTATGGCAAGAGAAGGAGAAAACACAAAAGAAAATATTGTTCATGAACAGAACAAAAGTCAAAAAGAAAGGAAGAGAGAGACAGAGTAAGAGAAACAAAAAAAAGAGTACAGAATAAAAAAGAATGAAAAAAATGAGGTATAGAGGAAGGTAGGACTAAAAATCGAAACAAAAAATAAAGTGATGAAAATAAATTATTGGATGAACAGGAGACAGAAAAGAAGCAAGTAGAGAAATCAGGAAATTAGAGTAAGGAAGAAAGGAAATAAGGTAAAAAGGAATGAA